>CM047810.1:20167637-20437735 GCA_026214975.1 Gentiana macrophylla
TTTCTCTTCCTCCATTCCGGGCCAAGTGAATCCATTATCCTCCTTCTGACCAAATGAATCACTTAACAATTCAGCAACTAGAAGACTCATCCTCAATTATGTAGTAGTTGTTGGGGAAAGTTTCAGCTGAAAATCAACAGACAAATGATTCTGTTAAACAACTACTATAGCTGTGTGTGTGTGTGTTATGTTTCACTATGGAATTTAGCTCAATCATTTCTCCAAACACTTGTAGTGCGCAGTTGGGAAGTAAATGAGACTAAAATAACCACTATGAGCTAATACCCATAATTATCCAATGATATGTTTTCAAGACAAGTTTTTCATAACATATACACTAGTAGATCATCCTCTTCACTATTCTTTTGGATAGATATACAAGATTCTTTTCTGAAAACATGGAGCAGTTGGTGTAAGCTGAAAGTCAACACAACAAAATTAAGCATTCGTGTACTGAACATCAGTGAAACAATCAGGATGGGACTTTATTGAACCAAAAGAATAATTTGCAGATAATTAAGGAACACAACAGCAGATTACAAAATGCATGATGTTCTTAAAGCAAAGATAAACCATACCAAGATTAGGAAAATGGCTTCCCTTGGATAATGATTAAGGTCTGATGCAAGTGAATCACGCACGATCATAACATTGCTGCTAAATAAATTGCAAAGATGTTTACAGGTTAAATAACAGGTGGTTGTAAATGTTCGGACTCTTTTCTTCTCAATAATGTAATAGTGTAAGCTGAATGTTTGTTAAGAGACAAAAGTGGTTATATATAATATTTGCTAAAGCTGTAGGTTCTAGTATTTAACAATTGTTAATGTACACAAGTGGTTGAGTTTGGCTCAATTATTTTCAACAAACAATTATGTACCAATGCCATTATTCCATCATATTTTTTCAACACAATCTTGTCATTGCATCCCTAGTAGATAAGCAACAATGATATTCTAGTTTGGGATACAGACACAAGATTCTTTTCTCAAAGGGATATCCCCAGGGGCCCCACCCTCATCTCCTGTCTCACAACATCAAAAAAACCACCTTTACCATCTTCTATCTTCAGCAAAGGTATGCAAATCACCCACAGAATAAATGCAAAACGGATACCGAGAGAGTAAGGACAACATAAATTGCTGAACCATGTTTTAAAGAATAATTGGATGCCAAATTACAAAATCTAACTTCTTCACGTAAACATTTGTGGAAGTTTAATGCAAAGGAACGGGTATATATGTATCGATGCTAGACTGATGAACAAAACATAAGGCATCAAAGAGTTTAATACATTTTGAGTTGCCAAAACCGAACTCATTAGTTAGGCCGATGAATGAAACATAAGACATCCATCACCTCAATAAGGAAGTTTAATACGTTGAGTCGCTTAAACCGAATTTATTAGTTAGGGCCGATGAAGGAAACACAAGACATCTATAACCTTACTAAGGTTACCTCAATCTATTGATACTGATCAATGAATTTTCAATAACATTTTCCTGCCCACCTGCTTACTATGTTCTTTGTAATAGCAAAAAACAAAACCAAAAAAGGCGATTTTCCAGTTTATCACAACTGATAGGGCATTCTTCAATCTTTCAACGAGGTGGCAATGTCCTGATGCTATCCTGTATTGACTGATCAACACACGACTCCAAATCCCTCATTGAATCGGGTTCGTTTCCGCTGAGTTTAGACGCTTCAATCTGTCTTGGCAAACCATCAAGGTTCTGTTGAGTCGCTCCTGAAATTCTCGCCATCTCAGACTCACACAAGGTTCTGGGCTTGAAGAACAGGAACGGTAAAATACTCCACACAATTATTGATCTCATCTTGCTTTACTCCTATCAAAGCATTCGTGATGCACCTAAAATAAGCTTGCTGCAAGGTGAAATTGATATGGTCCTGACAGAGGAAAGCTGGGATTGAGCAGCTATGTTAACTTCATTCAACCCTTGCCTCAATCTCTCGCTCACTATTTGATCTTCCGCTGATGCTGCACCATCCATCTTTTCCTTTTCTATGTTTTCCACTGAAAAAAAAAGCCTCTATAGGTTAGTTCAAGAAAACTGCAAATTCAACTACATTTTCCTTTATCATCTACCCCCTCTGCCCCTAAATCCACCTCCTCGAAAACCCACTAATACTTTAAACCATCCAACTGATCAAGGGCTAATATGTTGCAATCACGACATGTTCGTGTATTGACTACAAAGAAAAGACCCGAAAAACTATAAGAACCAGACACCCGAAATTAGGGAATCCCTGCAAAGCCTACAAATGTTTTCCATGCCTTTCTGATACTAAGTTATTATCTAATACAAAAAAAACTGCAAATTCAACTATATTTACCTTATCATCTGCAACTAAATCCACCTCCGCGAGAGCCCCTCGTCCACCTCCTCAGAAACCCATAAATACTTTAAACCATCCAACTGATCAAAGGCTAATTGGATATCCTAAAGGCTAATTAATTAGCTAAACGAGTAAGCCATTCGAATACGAGGAAGGAAGTAAGAAATTTGACAAGAAAACGAATGACTATAGCAAAAGAAAGAAACACAAATACTTTACCTGATAGAAACGAAAACAGAAAAAGAAAACTGCAAGTTGAGTAGTCACTGAAGAGCTTGGCTTATGAATAGAATCCTTCCGGAATTGTTGCGCATTAACAACGTAGGGGAAAAATGGTGAAACTACTAGCCTGAGTACACCGTAGGCAGCGGCGACGGTGCAACTTCAATTTACTCGACAAAACGGGTGCGGTTTATATGATAGGTTTTCGTCGTATACATGGATGGACCATTGTAGTTGGGTAGATAAGTAAATGGGCCGGAATAAATATTTCTGAGACGATTCGTAAAACTCGAGAATTTACACTGGCTTGATGTAATTTTTCAGCGTCCTGATCCTCGCCAGATCCCCGCTTCCTGCGCTGACACGATCGATCACACCGTCCGATCTCGAACCTGGAGAGAAAGACAACACATTTCGGTGGCCGCTGCTCGCCACACGGCAAAAAGTCGGGCAAAGATCGGGTCGGGGTGTCGGTGATCCAAATCCGTTTTTTCAAATTTTGACGTGAAAATTTTCGCAACTCGCTAGCAGTGTATATTTTGTATGCTTTTTATCTAATAAGATATCCGGTTTCAATTCTAAAAAAGTGAGCCGAATCATTTCGGGAGCGTGAATTCATGCAATAAACACTATTTTGACTCAAACATGTTTCAAAATATCGCTTGATTATTATGACTATATTTCACTTAACTTAAATATTACTTGCACTCCAATACCGGGTCCACAAAACTTATTTCACACATCTGACCCAAATTCGCATAAAAATCTTAATGTTTTGCTTAAATGTGGGTCTAGTAAAAAAATATGTAGCAAAATTTGAAGAATAAAATCGTAAAAATTTGCAAAAAATATTCGATATTAAGCGACACCACAAAGAAATACTTGTCCACACTTTCGGTTGTTTTACGAGAAGTCATTACATTAATTTTTACATAAAATCAATGCACATTCGACTACCATAAAATCGAATAATAATATTCGGACAGACTCAATGTCGAATAAAACGTCATTTGAAAAATAAAATTTTTTTACTACAGCCTAGTTTTGCTGCCATAGAATCGTTGGTATTCGACTAACTCAGTGCCGAATGAAGGTTTATTTTATAACGAAATTTTTTTACTAGTCAAACCAAGCGATAGAAAACTTGAATTGTTTTTACTAGGTATTGTCTAATTGGTATATCCATCACTTAAAATACGTGAAAGTGTTTTACACATCAAATGTATTACTCCATCCGTCAAAATAACTTACGCATCGCTAAAACACACATATTAAGACGTGAAGTTAACGCTTAATTTAACGCCAAAACGACTAAAAAACCCTAGTCCATAATTAATGAAATGTATTTATTCTCTCACCTCGATAAATAAGGACAGATGTAGGAAAACATAATAAATACGGGAACGAATCGCTTTCGCTTGTTTTAACAAATCTTTTAAAGAATCGCCTAATTATTATTGGAACGGATGTAGTAGCACATACCTATATTTATTTTCTTCAATTTTACACTTTTTCGCTTACTCCAAACTTAAATAGAATGTTGAATTTTTATGCTCAAATTTATGTCAAAATATATTAAATATGCTTTATGTCCGATTTGATCTGTAAAACACTCAACTTCTAACTCAAATTAAATTGTAATAGTCAAGGACATTTCTAACACATGTTAGGTCAGAATATTGTATGATTTGAAAAATGCTTCCTAACAATTTCATATGTGATTTTTATGTGTTGTGGTGCCTAAAAAAAAAAAAATAGAAACCATGGTGCAAAGGCTCCCAAACCAAATCTTCCTCCCAAATCCTTCGCTCCAAAGAGGGGCAAACCACCAACGGCGCTTAACTCAAGTTGCTTAAGTTTGAGATATCGTAAATTTGAAGGTTTTTATTTTTTTTTTTTCTTGCTAATAAGTAATAAGGTAATTTTGTTTATGCGGAGGGGCAGGGGGGATTAAAGGGGCAAACCAAGTAATAACACACATACCAAGCTTTTTCTCATTTTTAATCTTCTTCACATAATACATGTCACTTGTATTTTTTTTTCTCATTTTAATTTCTTTCACATAATGCATGTCATTTTCAGACAAGCTTTCATATTATGTTTCATCATAACTTTACGCATTGTAGATTAATGCACATAACTTTATTCACACTATGCATGTCATCATAATTTTATGCTTGCAGATAGAATAAACTCAATAAACGATCCAACTTTAGTGAAATTTTTGACTAAATGCCCTTAGATCGATTAGAATAATGTAAAATTTTTAATAAGGAATAAAGGTAAAACAAGAAGGAAAAAAAAAGTATTGAAATACTGACAACGACTTATATCATGACAAATAAAAAAATGATCGCATTGACTTTATAATATAGTGAGGGAGGTAGTAGTTGTGTCGGTAAGTTTTTTGGTTTTGTATGTAGGGCTTTTGATACTTTTTAGATCTCATATTTTAACATCGTCTCAAAATTGATCCTTATCTTTTAAAACGACAGCTTTGTGACTTCATGCTTGTTTTTTTTTTTTTTCACTTTTAGGACAATTTCAAAAATTCCGTCCAACTTAATGTGTGGAACGTTAAGATTCGTGCTAGTAGATCCTACTGTTATTTATTAATAATCATATTTTTACGACAATATTATTGTTGTAAATTATTCTACGACTCATTGTCGTTAAAACTTTATGACTATAATATTGTCGTAAAATTTCTTTTAAGCACAATATTATTGTTGTAACGTTGTTGGACGGAATTTTCAAATCATTCTAAAAGTGAAAGAAAAAAACACAAATATAAAGTCCTAAAATCGCCATTTTAAAAGATAAAGCCAATTTCGAGTATAACGTTAAAACACGGCGCCCTAAAAGCCACAAAAATCCTTGTATGTATCACCAATTTTACAAATTCATCCGACGAGAATCACCGATCGACAGCTGGCTTTCTTCCTCATTATCAATTTATCATTCGGATAGTGATTTAGGCACACACACTATCCACACAAATCATCCACACAACACTTTATAATCACGCATTTTAACTTTTAAACCAAAAAAAAATAACACAAAAATTTGACCACACAATCATCAAATTCGGGATAATGGTACCGACCTCAGTGTCAAAATCATTTTCCCTTATCATTATCAAATCGCTACCCACTACTTGTAAGATCATCTTCCATGGGAGCCTTTTAAGCGCCCCTAAATGTGTTATAGGTGAATACCTCAACCCCTAAACCCACAACAACACCCTATCCATCTCCTATCCCCAATTGAAACTAAGAGTGACCCAGTGCCAGATTTACAAATTCCTTTAAATCGCTTTAGGGCACTGCTCACATTTAAACCTACACAAACAACTTCATTTAATACCCTCTATCCTTTTATTCTACTAAGCTTCCCTTCATATTCGTAAAGCTGGCTAAACGAATTACAGATTACTTTATCTATCCACTTATCTCTTTTTACCTAATAAATTAATTTCACACATCAATATCATTTATATAATAATGTGTTATGTGATCGAAAAGAATGATACGACACGCACAATCTGTAGATTCACAACGGCAATATTTAATCTGGTCCAAATATTTTTTTTTTATTTTGAACTCTTTGTGCACGGATACTTTACATTTTTATTTTTTTTACCGTCACATGACGATATTCAAATGTCATTTCCTATAAGAAGTATACTACAGACATGCAAATAATATTTTTCCATAGATGAAAAAGATGATATCTCCTGACACAATTTTTTTATTTCAAAATAACATCGGCAATTTTTTTATGAGCGGATACGATAAATATAATTTTTTTTTTTTTGGCAAGAATGTCAACTATTAAAATCTCACATCGTAGGTGATAAAATACGCCATTCGATTTCTATAAAATAAAAATGTATTGATAAGATAAATTAATTAGTTGAGTGTGAGAGAAAAGTAATTTTTTGGAATAATATAGTGAGTGTTTATCGTGGAAAGATGTTGCTTTAGGGTGCTACAAAGGCTAATCCTGAATCTAAAAATAAGATGTTTCATGAGTGATAAGCCAGCACTCACTGGGTCACTGCTATTCCTTATTATAGGAGAGAGGTCAAAGAATAAGAACTATTTTTAACCACACAATTCACCTTTCTCTCCACCTATTTATCATAATCTTCTTCAACTATACTAAACTCAATTTTAACCACTTCGATAATAATTTCCTTTAATAAAAACAATACGACATTTATTGTATGACATTTAATAATCCCTAATTTATTGCTTAAACGCATACGTATATTTTTCGATAACGATACTGACATTAAAATCTCATTTTGCAAGATAAAATATTTTATTTCGATTTTTCAGATTAAAAATTAATTTAGATGAGATAAAAAAAGTTAGTATTGATGAATCAGATAAGGAGCCGCTTATCGGAAATGCATTGCTTTATGGATGTTGTAAAAATAAAATCCGAAACGAAAATAAGATAAATGTAAGAGCCGCTGATATGGTAAACCATTAGGGTACTGTAAGGAAAAAAAAAAAAGAGGAGGAAAATGGGGAGAACTCTGATAGATTCACACCATCTGCAGGTCAAGAAATCCAGATCCACCTTCCGAATCGAAAATCCTTCCTCTTCCAATTCAGAATCGTTAAGTGGTATTCGACTCTCTTGAATTGATTACGGAAATCCTTGTACGTCTCCCAGTGAAATCTCTCTTGAAATCCAAGTGCGTCTCAAAATCATGGCTGTCTTTGATCTCAAGCCCAGAATTTATCAAGTCCCATATCTCCACATCTTCTTCCGGGGAAGGTCAGTATCTGAATCATCAGCTCTTATTGACTACCCTGGCTCCTAATTCTGGCATAAAGGGCTGTTTTCTTAATTTACATTGCATGAGCCTCTACCGATGTCTTTGATGTTGAATATCTTTATCAGAAGCCCCATGATTCTCTTTGGATTGTTGGTATAGTTAATGGATTGGTTTGCTTAGCTATTGAGGAAAATGATTTTTTTCTGTGGAATCCAGTTTTGAGAAAATCTAAGCATTTGCCTAGTCCGTATGTCAGTCATCCGAAAAATGGTAGCTATGTTATCTATGGCTTTGGGTATGATGGATCAAATGATGATTATAAGGTTGTTAGTGTGCAATGTGTATATCGTAGTGGAGGCACATATGAGACTGAGGTTAAGGTTTATAGCCTCCTGGCGGATTCTTGGAGGAGAATTGAGGATTTTAAAGGCTTAAATTCCTTTGGATGACACCGAAAGTATGTCAATGGCAAGATCCATTGGACTGTCATTGAATCTAGTGCTTCGTGGTGAAAGCTGGAAAATTGTTACCCTAGATATGGTGAGCGAGAAGTATGGGGAATTGCAACGGCCAGGTTATGAAGACGCGCGGTATGATTGGGTATTCGAGTGTTGGGTGGACGGCCTTTTGTACTCTATGATTATAACCTGATAAAGAAAACGGATTTGTGGGTGATGGATAAGTATGGAGTTGAAGAATCTTGGTCAAAAGTGGTTTCATTCCTTATGTTGATGTTCATGTACTTAAAGTCGCAACAGGTTCTTTGCATTTTAAGTGACGGTGAAATTGTTTTAGCAAATGGATCATGTTTGCTTGTATACCATCCTAAGCAATAAAGAATTTAGGAATATTGAGTTGGGTGGTTGCAATTCATATTCTGAAGCTTTTATGTATGTTGAAAGTTTAGTTTGGCCTAAATGTTAGCCCCTGTTTGTAATGCTCAACTGATGTCATTGTTGACTGTACAACTGTGTTACAGACGTTTGGAATGCGGGGGTATATTTGCATTATTGTTATTGTAATAATTCCGCATCTTTAATGATGACACTTGAGTTTGAACTGTAAGGATTATGATGTATGTGTGTGATGATGGATGCATCTAGAAAATCAACACAACAAACAAGCGGTTCCTATAAACACTTGATGTTGAGATGATTAAGTATGGCATGTAAATAAAACCAGCAAATGTGTACTAAACACTTGATGTTGAGCTGATAACCTGCGTGGACTACTGGACTGAATGGGAGGAAGTATGTAGATATAATGTGCATTAGCTGCTACATCGCCGGGTGTGGTAGAGGAAATGTAAAATGCTCTTTAACTGTCTTAAGTAGATTAGGAAAATGGTTTCATTTTTGTATATAAATGTTCATATACTTTAAAGCTCTTTTTTCACCTTCGTTGAGATCATTGACATTTATGGTTGAGTTCAACAATATAGCATTGCAGTCTCTTACACTTATTTCTATGATTTTTTTTTTTGTCTTTCAGCCAGCTTCATTTTCGATCTGTAGTCACAAGGCTTGAAATTTATCGGTTTAGGTCTTCCTTCGTTGCTTGTTTCAAGATCATATTTAAATTCCTTCAATGCTTCACTTTTAGGAAAATCATATAATTATTGATGTTGGCTACTAACTGTTAATGAGTTAGTTTCTCTGTTGTTAGACATGATGTTGTATTTAGCTTCTGCTATCATTAAATTGCTGATCTGGCTAGCATCATTTTTGCTTCAGGTGTCTTTCTGCTTGTTGCATTTATCGTATAGTCTTAAAGACAATATCCTACTTTCATGTATTTTTTTGAAGCTCTTTTAGTTATTACAGTCTCTAGTAGTTGTTAGAGAATGGTGGTGTGAGCTATAATTAGTTAACAGACAAGTGGTTCTGTTTAACATTGCTTGGGGCAGTCTGTTTTAAGTGCGTTTCTTGCTAATTAATGCATTACATTAGCTTGCTTCTGGTTGAATTCATAGGCAAGTTTTGGCTACATTATCAATGGAGTCTGTATCATCAACTCCTTTGTACTAATCCACAAGCAAGCAAACAACACAACTGGGCATGAGTTTGTCTGTGAGAAAGATCCGAGCTGCTTCACGTAGTTTTACACAATAAAGCTGTTATAACATGATAGGAAATCCAGATGACAAATAAGATAAAACATAAGCAATCTAATTAACGTAAATAATCATAGAAAATAACACAAACAAGAACACATGATTTAACGTGGTCATTCGCCACAATACTACTCTCTACTGCATGTAAAAGAGATATTTTATTACGCATTGAATCACAGATTCAATGTGATCTCAGCAGAGATCGACTTGTAAGGACTCAGCACTTGACTTCACCAATCGACTTTTACTGATTGAATACACTTGCTCAACTGACTATCACCACTTTTACAGATTGAATACACTTGCTCAACTGACTATCACTCAGATGACTATCAAATTAGTTCTACCAGATTAGAGATCAAGTCACACTTTGTTGACAAAAGCCCTCTACTTGAGATAAGAATCATAAAAAACTACAAACTTGGGGTCATTACTCAATAAATCATAATTCTTGTTCAAAACTTAAAGAAAAATATATAAAAAATGAAGCAACAATGTGTGCATAATAAGGCATTTTCCAGTAAGCACCCGGAGAAACACACCTCATTATTTCCAGGAAAAAGTTGTTGAAGTAGAGGAATTACACAACTATCTCGCAGATAGGTCATTACAGGCTTAAGAGATGACCTAAAGGACGATTCACATGAAATTATACGCCATGCCTTTTCAAGCACGCAAACATAAACAGTAGTTTCATTCTGGGGGGTTGGTGATCACCTAAATGGTGAAGTATACATCAACTTTGGCTTCTTTTTAAGGATATGGAATTTTCTTATGTATCTTTAAGCCTTTCCAACTTATAGTAAAAACATATGAAATGCCAAACCGGTTAATCACAAATGTGACACTAAATCTGAAGGGAATAACTGTGTTTGTCAAAGTAACACTTGACAAGAAGGCACATAGAAGCTAGCAACATAAAACGCTAATGGCAGCTAAGACAGGAACAATATATACTCCTGCATATATGTCTGAAAAAGTAGCCTATCTCCCAACTCTTCAGAAGGTTCATGTAATTCTCATGCACCTGAAGACAGAAAGGGTGCAAACACAAATCAGTCAGCTAAGTATTGTATGTATACCATTTAAATATATGAGAATTGAATACAATTAAAATTACAAAATTAAAGCAAAACGTGTAGAATTTACGGGAACCCAAACAACTTTTTATTCAACTCTTCACTCTGAAATCCTTTTAAATCAGTAAAAGAGAACAGAAAAGTGCTACCAAGTGGGACTACATATTTCATTCCCACAAACATTTCCTGATCAATATGTCGGTTAGGCTTTTTAGAGAGTCTTAAGTCGGTCATCAGATCTATATAAGGAAGATCAACTGATTATTGCATAGCCCTTCATAAGTCTTTCATATCTTATTATTAAATATTCATTATACATTACAATTTGATGAAATAAAGTTATTCCAAGCTTTTAAGGAGTTATTTCGGTTTTTCTCCCTTTCTACCATTTCTAGCTTGAGTAGATCGAGCTAGATCTCCATTGTTGAAGGTATGAAGCTTTGAACATTCCTTTTGTCTTCAATATGGTAGATATGTTCAGATTTATGTGTTTTAGTTAATCTGCATGTTTAAAGACCCCATAATTTACTTAGAATAATCGTAATTGAGCAATGTAGATCCAGTGGATAGGAAAGGTGACCCCGCAAATCAAGCGGTCTATACCGGTTTACCGAGGCATTATTTAGAAAACCTAAAACTTGGATTCACTACACTACATTGATCGATAGATTTAATTAACAAGAGAGGTTAGATCAAAGCCAATCGCTTATTGTAATCGTAAACTCCATGAAATACAAATAGTGAAGTGCTAAGTTTGGACATAGTCCGATGGACCCTGTGAACGCGTCTTCGATCAATGTCGATAAACCGCTTCAGGGCGGGTTAGCGCCGATATCGGCAATTCTAGTTCTTTGCGCGTATGGGCTATTACGGACCAATTAAGGAGGGTAGCTTATGACAGATTGTCTACTACCATTGTCGGAGTAGATAGGGTTGTGAGTTGCACCCGTGAAATGATAATGATAATTAAATCAAATGCTTGCTCAATTAATTTAGTGGAAATTATGTGGGGAAGTAAACGCAACGATTAACTAATCCAAGTTAGTAGATCGGTGAGAAGAGGGGGAGAAATACCACGTTTGTTTTCTGTTTCTTGTTGGTCCATGACCGCCTTTATGTTGCTTCTTAATTAGGTTAGAATCGTTTATACTTATAGTTGCATTGTCTCTGTGGGATCGACCTTGACTCGCATTTACTATACTATGATGTACCTAGTATTCTTGCTAGTAATATCGACGTTAGTGACTTAAACGCGATCATCAGGTCATTTAGCATACTATATCTGCCACAGTAATGCCTCCACTATTCCCACTCCATTATGGCACAAATCAGAATCGTCCCATGATTTGGTCATGTCCCTAATCACCGCTCACAAATTTAAGTCTATATTAATACCTTGATCCCAAATTTCTCAGTAAATAAAGGCGGTCAATTACCCGTATAACGATCCAATTTCTTCATTGAAGATTTAGACATCATCGATACTATTGTGGATTTCAAGACAAACATAAAAGTGTAAAAGTCGAATATATATAAAATAAAACAATAGCGATTTATAGAAATACAAAATTTACTTTTGCAACTCAATGCATAATAATGCATTTGTCGACACTGTGTTCTCTCATTCTTCATGTGTCATCCGCCTCAGAGCATAAATTGGGTCATTAATAAGTGTAAAAACTTTGTGTGCTTTCATTCTTCATTAAAAGTGTGATTAACCCCTCCTTTCAAACTTTGTGTAAAAACTTTGTGTGATTAACCCTCCTTTCACCTCGTGAATAGGGAAGTAGGGACTTTAATGTTAGGGTTTAGTTTGACATATTTTAGACGCCTTTAGTGACATCACAGATTTACAATAGGCTTTTTCGTAGTCGGTATGAAAGTCGTTTAAAGAGCCGAGAATGGTTGATTGTTTTCGGTGTGGTACCATAGTAATAGCACTGTGGTGTCACTAAAGGCACCTTCTCTCTTTTATTTCGGGACGCTTTAAAGCCAACCACACCTAAGTTACTGTGACAACACAAATACTGCGAGGGCCCTTCATTTGCGCCACACAATCGATATTTCAAAAGTCGATTCTTAACTAAAAATTCGACTTTCCGAGTCGATTGTGAAGATCGACCTTTTAAAATCGACTTTTCGATCATCGATGTTACCGCTTTATGCATTTGTTGAGTTCCTTCCTTGATGTCTTTCGTAACTATTCAAGATGGTTTGTGAACCTAATGAAACCGATATTGTTATCGGGATACCTACTGTTATGCTTCCGCAAGATGCTGGAGCAAGTTTGGGTGAGAAGCTGAGGAACAAATTTGTTGGTATACATGTCTATTTGAATTTTATTTGCTTCTTGGGCCTATATTGTTTTGCAGTTTGAGTGCATAGAAAGACAACAATATTGAAACATGTTAAGTAGTTCGAGGTTAGATAGGTACTGATACTTGGGTACCGATACGCTGGTGCAAGATTTTCGATTTTTTTTTAAATACATGTATGAATGGGATATGCGTGAATATTAAAAGTATGGAGACCAATTTGTATATAATAAAACTATAAGGATCAAAGTATCAATGCACCCTCAAAAAAGAGTATCAATGCAAAATTTGTAAACTAAAGCAATTTTTAGTGAAATATAGGCTACAATTATGGATGGGATATACGTAAATATTATAAGTCTAGGGACCATAATGTACATAATAAAACTATATACGGATCACATTAACAATTTGAACTTACATAGACTAAAGCAATTTTTAGGGAATATAGGATACAAGTATTGATGGGACATGTGTAAATTTTAGAAGTATAAGGACCAAACTGTGTATAATAAAACTATAAGGATCAAATTATCAATGTAGAAGTTCATAATATAAAGCAATTTTTGCGTTCAAAAAAAGAAGAAGCGATTTTTAATGTTTTTTCTTCGTCTTTAGTAGCTATATTCATTAATTTTCTGGTAATCTGTTTTCGACTTCTAACAAAATTGTTTATTTTACATATTCGAGTTATGGATGTGCATATAAATAAATAGACTGTGTAATAAGGCATAAAATGCAAAACTGGAGTACATTTTTTTATTTGAGTTATATAGATGTTTTCACATTTGATATAAATTATAATAGTTAATTTTCCATTGGAAAATGTGTGGAACCTATTTCTGAATTTGTTTTTCTTATTTGACGTGGAAATGTGGTTTTGGTTTTCATCGCGACAAAAGCAGAGAGAGACGTCCGGTCCATATTATCATTCTGCAATATTAATTATGTCATCTCTCTTTTGTAGTTCATTTAGAGGAGAAAACAGGGTGATAATGGCTTTCAGTTTCTTTTTTAGTTGATAGAAGAGTCCATATAAGCTCAGGCAATAGCAACTATTTGGGAGGCTCGATCAGGCCGCCCTTCTCTTGCTCAAATCGGTATCCCGGTATCAGACACAATTTCAGTTCGCTTCTCATCTGGGGTGCCTCATCTTTCCATGCACATTACGAGGTAGTTATTTCAAAACCTTTGGTGTATTGCGTCCGGTAAAAATTAGAGCATCTTTTATTTTTCTTGGCATTGCTTCGTGTAAGATAAGGAAACATGTACTTCTTTTCTGTGAATAATGATTTGTTTATTTTTGTGGTTATCAAGATTGCTGATTTTAAAATATTTATCTATGTATTATCATTATGCAGGGTAATATAATCTTCTATAGTTGGGAAAATGTCATCACTCTCTTTTGTAGCTTTGATGATTGATATTTGATGAAGTGAAAATGGTGCTTAAGGGGTGAAGACGGAGTTTCCTGCTTCAATTGATGTTTTATATATTTTGGATACTATACAAAATGGACAGGTATACAGATTTAGTACCATACAAAATAGAATCAGATGAACTTTGGGACCTTTGGATGGTAACATCAGGAGCGTAAGGTATGAATTTCTGTAACATATCAAAAAGGACAATGTCCATCTCAGTTTCAATTTCTTCATCAGCTTCTTTTGCCCAATACAAGCATGCTAAGCATATTGCTTTGTCAGAAAAAGCAACAAGAAAATTCTCAATCAGGAGGAGTTTATTGCTGTCTGTGCAAGAATCAGGGTTCTTCACGAATTCGTACAGAAAGGCTAACTTGTCATTCAATACATCGATTGGGTTCTCGTATGGAAAAACATTGGCTCCTATATAGATGGAAAAACGGTCCAGAATATCCCGAATCATGCGAATAGGGTACCTCATATAATAATACGTTGAAGAGTTGTATTGCATCAAGGATGAGGAACACATGAAATATTCACACCATTGTTGAACGAGTAGCTTACTCTGTTGAATTTTACTTCAAGTTGAAAAGCCAGTAACTGGAAAGCTTGGACGTCTACAGGCCATGTGGTATCGAGATTGAGATTCGCTTGTCCATTTTGTTTTTCTGACCATAGCACTTTAAGAGGAGTGATGATAGATCTCAACCTGTTTCTACTTTGTTCATCCCATGTTTGAAGACACGAGGAGAAGGAGTACAGGAGTTTGAAGTCCATTTTGAGGCCGTGGAGTTGGCCCTTAACTTGTCGAACATCTTCAGGCTTCAGCCCACGGGGCATGTTCCAAAATCATTGACAGCTCATCAAAAATGGTCAGGAATATTGAAAGGAAAGGCACTACCTCCATTCTGATCCAAGTTAACAAACTCAGAAACTACACAGATAGATAGATTGATCCCAAATATTTACCAAAGATGCCTTAACTTTGGAATTTTGCTCAGTTATTCAACATAAGGCAACTGTTTATTTTTCTCAAAGATGAAGTAGTCTGTAGTTGTTTGGGGAAGGTATGAGCTGAAAGTCAAACAAACAAGAATATGCTTGCTTATTTTAACATCAACTTAATTTCCCCTTTCAAAATATTTTATCTTTCAAAGTCACCAATGATGTTTGACTTTCAATTTCGCTCAATTATTCAACAAAAAGACTACACTGATTGATTATTTTTAGCATGCGTTCTCATGAGGAGGATTAGTGAGAGCGAGCCGTGAAAAGTCGTCTCAAGAATCAGAAAATCATCATAAAAAAGACAATGTTCATCTCAGTTGCAATTTCTTCCTTGGCTTCTTTTGCCCAACACAAGCATGCTAAGCGTGTTGCATTGCTGGCAAAAGCCCCATTGAAATTCATTATCCAAAGGAGTTCCTCACTACTCACTACCTGTGAAAAATCAAGGTTCTCGCACAGTCTGTACAGATATTCTACCTTGTCATTCAAGATATCGATTGGGTTTTGGATGGAACAATTTTGGCTGCTCTGTAGTGGAAAAGCGATTCAGGATATGTAACGCCTGCGTTAGGATCGAGTCCTTATCGGAAAGAACGTTCGCACGTATAACGTTAACTAAATCTAACATTATACGTAAGCCTCTACGTCGTCGTATCGAGTTAAGCAAAACGGAAGCTAAAAGACTCGGGCAAAACATACAAGATACTAAGAATATAGCCATCCAAGTCTAAAGATAGAAAGGAAACGCTTACAACAATGATGTCTCAAATCTTTCAAGTACGAGTCTTACAAACAAAAGCAAACTTATCTTACACATGTCTTGAAGCAAAGTACAACAAGTTTTGAAAGGAAAAGCATACTATTAAGTTACAACGTGATAGTAAAATATAACAACTTCGTAGTTAATCTATGCATGGCATAACATCATACGATAAAAAATCGTCCTCAAAGTCGTCCGCAAAGTCCGGTTCATCTTGCATAGCTTCTCCCACGAGAAAACATACAAATATGCAAAAGATGTAAGTACAAAACGTACTTAATAAAAAGTAGAAGCTATTGAACAATTAAGTTTTATAACGAAAGGTAGACACATTATTATCAGTTAGGGTTATCTTTCATGAACGCGACTCAAACTCTAGGGTTCACTTCATGCTCATCAACATGTCGTGAGGATCCTACTTTGTTTCTAACTTAGCTTATCTTTGTTATATCAAGTATTCAAGGGCACTATCCCCTCAAAAAAAAGTATTCAAGGGCACAATCCCCTCAAAATAAAAGTATTCAAGGCACTATGCATGGTGCTATTCACCACTGAAGCATCGATTGCAACCTACTGAGTGGAGCGTGCACTAGTAGCCACGGGCTAGCCCGATAGTGTGTGTGTTCGGCGAAGTCCCTCCACACTTGGGGTCTCTCAAGGACCTGCGGAGTTATTCACTTTATCTGACCATATCACACATCGCGATATTGTCTTGTGCCTTACCAAGAATAACATTGATGTTTATTCTTTTAACTACACAAGTATGTATGTTATTAATCGTAAACTAGCCACCTACGTAATTTCAAGTAAAAGCTCATCTAATATTCTACTCCCTCGTCTTATACATCTAGACAATCCTACCACATACACAGATATTGATGAATACTAACTCATCAAAGCACAAGGCCAAGCTTAGCTTCCAGCGGTCCCGAACTTCAACTCTTAAAAGAATCCATTCGATGCGGAACTAAACGCATCAAAATCTTAATCATGGCTTTGTCATTTTCATTAAGTTGTTTAGATCCATTAGAAAGTCCACTAAACCAAGTCTAGCATTAAAACACAAATTTCATGAAAGCGGGTCAAGTGTGCGCTTGCTTACGATCAAGCGTGCTCTTGTGTAACAACCAACGATTCGCATTTTTCATCGCCGGCCGCGTAGCAGCGTCTGCGCTTTACCTTGAGCAAGCATGCGCTTGTGCTCTCTGTTAATTTTATTCGTATTCATGCCAGGGCGTGTGCTTGGCCTATGAGCACCGAAAAAGCCTAAAACACGCAAATTTTTTGCTTTACGCTTGTTGCTCATTTTACGGTAGTAAAGACAATTTCTTTGGCCCCTTGTTTTTTTCTTCGTTGGCCCCTTCTTTGGCCCTTATTAGTCTTAAGAAAATAGGCATCCACATGCCCCTCTGTTGCATTTTCATATAGTCTTAAGACAATATCCTACTTTCATGTATTTTTTTGAATCTCTTTTTTAACCTTCATTGAAGAGTTCGAGAAGGTGCAGCTGCAGCTATGGATTATTTGTTTCAGTACAGGTTTGCAATCAGATCAATCTCAAAGCTTTTGATATATATTGTTTTTTGGAATAGAGAGAGTAAAGGGCTTTTTTTTGTGTTTCTTGCTAATTAATGCATTACATTAGGAAAGGACCTTTTCAAGCACGCTTCAAACTAACTACTTGTTAGGATAGAGATCCTAACTAGGGTTTCGGAAGTAGACTTGGGGAAGAAGGGAAGGAAAACAGAGAGAAGAAGAAGTAAGGCGGGAAAGACAGTTTTATTAATATTCAACATGAGCAATGATACAACGCACACTTCCCTTATATACCTCTTGGCTCAAGGAGGTAAGGGACCCACACACCTATTCTACACTTAGAAATATCTAATTCCTAACATCACCCGCCCCTTGAGACCTTGCTTGTCCACAAGGAAGGGAAAAATCGGGAAACTGAGCTAAGATGAAGGTAGCATCCTCCCAAGAAGCCTGATCCTCATCGAGATTCAACCATTTGATTTTCCATTGTACAATTGCCTTATTATACCTCTTAACAGATCTGATCTGGAGCACTTTTTCTGGGTAGACCACTATCTCACTCTGCTGATTAGTAATAGGCAATGAGACTGAGGGTTGGACTTCAGCACTGATATACCTTTTGAGCATAGACACATGGAACTTTGGGTGTATCTTGGATTTTGGCAGAAGATTTGCAACTTATAAGCAACTTCATTAACCACAGCCACAATCTTGAAGGGTCCAAAATACTTGGCAGAGAGTTTGAGATTCTTCCTCAATGCCACCGAGTTTTGCCTGTATGGTTGGAGCTTCAGAAACACCATTTCCCACACCTGAAACTCTTTCTCTTTCTTATGCAAATATGAATAGAACTTCATCCTGGCATGAGCTTCCTCCAGATGGCCTCTAAGTTCTTTGATAATGTGTTATTTCTACCTCATAAAATCCTCCACCCCAATGAACTGATCTTGTGCAAAACTGCCCAAGGGCAAGGATTGGGGAATATACCCATACAGGGCTTCAAAAAGGGTGATATTAATAGCAGTATGGTAGTTGGTATTGTACCAATATTCTGCTAAAGGAAGCCACTTCTTCCATTTTCTAGGCCTCTGAAATGTCATGCACACGAGGTACATCTCAATACTAATTGGTTTACCATTTAATACCCCGTCGGTTTGTGGGTGATAAGCATAACTGTAGGATAGTTTCACCCCAGCTAATTTCATGAGATGGCTCCGAAATTCTGAAGAGCAAACACCTTGTCCCGGTCACTTACAATGCTTTCTGGGAGCCCATGCAGCCTGTAGATTTCCATAAAAAAAACAAGAGGCTACTGACTCAGTTGTGTACCCCTTGTCCATGGCTATAAAGTGTGCAAACTTGGTGAACCTATCCACTATCACCATAATCACTTTCTTTCCCTCAGATTTTAGCAAACCATCAATGAAGTCCATACTGAGCTGTGACCAAGCTTTTTCAAGGATGGGTAGTGGTTGTAGCAACCCCTGTGGTTTGTCATGTAAACTCTTGCATTGTTGGCAAATGACACACCTCTGAATCATCTCCTTTACATCTTTCTGTAGGTTAGGCCAGTAGAACAACCTTTTAATTATGTTGTAGCATGCTCGGACCCCTGAGTGTCCTCCCATAGGACTAAAGTGTGGTTGCTCTAAAAGTTTCTGTCTTAATGGACCGGTGACCCCAACATAGATCCTCCATTTGTACTTCAAAGAGGCCCTGGTGTAGGGTGTCTTGAGGTTAGGAGCTATTGCAACCATCGAGCTCCTTAGTTTTTCCTCATGACTACATCATTTTTGTAGTGGAAGATACTTCTTCAACCCAACAAGGGGACACTAAGCTAATAGCACACAAGCGCCCAAGCTCTTGGCGACCACGCACGTAGTTACTGTCAGAAAGGGCATCAACAACTATATTCTCACACCCTTTTTATACTCGATAGTAAAATCAAGTCCCGTGAGTTTGGTGACCCTCTTACTGTTTGTAATGTGGTGGTAGCCCTTTGATCCAACAAAATTAGAGGCTCTGTTGATCTGTTTTAATCACAAAAGGTCTGTTTTGAATGTATTGCTTCAATTTAGTGATGACCATGAGAATTTGCTAGTAACTCCTTCTCGTAGATGGACATCCCCATTTCTCTTGAATTAAAGGCCCTGCTTAAATAGGCCCTTTGGTGCTTATTTTGTTGTGGGATGACCCCCCGATCCCTTCCCCACATGCATCCGTTTCAATACAGAAGGGAGTGTTAAAGTTTGGCAATGTCAGAACAGGGTATGTACTCATTGCCTGCTTCAACTGTTCAAAAGCTTCCTAGGCTATAGGGTTCCAAGTGAAACCCTCTTTCTTCAAAAGGTCATTGAGTGGCCTGGATATGACACCATAGGAGGGCACAAATATTCTATAGAAGCCTGTAAGGCCTAGGAACCCCTTAATTCTGTAATATTCTGAGGAATAGGCCAGTTGACCATGGCCTCTATCTTTGATGGGTCAGCATAAAGTTGGCTTTGATGGATGACATGCCCCAGATACTCCATCTTATCCTGTCCAAATGAACACTTAGTCATCTTGGCATAGAATTTATTGACACTCAACACCTTAAGAACCACCCTTAAGTGCAGCTTATGTTCATCCATAGTAGCACTATACACCAGAATATCGTCAAAGAACACAAGCACTGACTTCCTCAGAAATGGACTCAGAAGTTCATTCATATTCCTCTGGAATGTAGTGGGGCATTGGTCAAGCCAAAAGGGCATGACCAAGATTTCAAAGTGCCCGTGGTGGGTGACAAATGCGATCTTTTGTATGTCTCCCTCTGCTGCGAGAATTTGATGAAACCCGACCTCAAATCAATTTTCTTTGAAAACTCTTGCTCTTCTAGCTCATCCAATAAGTCATCTATTATTGGGATAGGGTATCTATCCTTAATAGTCATGTCGTTCAACCTTACGTAATCAATCCATCCCCTCAAGTGCCATCCTCTTTTTAACTAGCAACATTGGAGATGCAAAGAATTTGTTGTTGTGCACGACTATCCCTGTTTGACATATCATCCACTAATGTCTCAATATCTTCCTTCTGATTATGTGCATATCTGTATGGCCTTAACTTGATAGGGTCAGCTCCTTCCTTCAATAAGATGGCATGCTCATAACCTCTCTTGGGAGGCGAGGCCGGTGGGGGTAGTGAACACATCCTGGTACTCTTTCAGCAGAGGCAACAAGTCATGTGGAGTGTCGGTGGTGAGCTCTCCACGAATTTGGTGAGGCACACCCATGAGACCATATGTGTGCCTTCCTTAAACTACTCATCAATTTCTTGCCCTTTGCTCATCTTGAATTGACCTTCGGTGGGTGTGTCCTTCAACACAAATGGTTGCCCATCCATGTGGATGATCGGACACATAGTGTGAAAATTGAATATTCTTTGGGCTATGTTTCCCCAACCAATCAACCCCAAGGACAATATCACATCCCACGAAGTGAATCATCATGATATCATGGCTAAAAGTGATCCTGCATGCTCAAAGTGAGACTTGACACTTAAACTCACTCTTAAGGGTATTCCATCAAAGAACCGTGATTAACATGGGTTGGTTGGGCACCATTTACAACCCGACTTCCTTAGCAACCTTTAGATCCAAAAGGAATGGGAAGCTCCACTATCGATCGAGGATCACAATAGGCTTCCTTTTGAGCATCCGTGGATCTTAAATGTATTTGTGGTCACTTGCCTAGACATTGTATAAAGCGATAGTTGTGAAGATTTTTCGATCGGATTTTCCGTAGTATAATCCTCCTCCTCAACAAAATCCTCATCCTCTGCTACAATAAAGTGAAAGTGTTTTGATTTGCACTTATGTCAGTGTAAATTTCTCATCACATCGAAACAAAGGCCTTGTGACCTCTTGTCTTGTAGTTCTTTCGGTGTGATTGCCCATTGTAATATCTTGGTGCATGTTCTTTACGGGGCATTCTATCAAACACCTTGGGTGTCAAGCTGTGTCTGCGGATCTGTCATCCTCCACTGTATGAAACTACAGGTAGAGGCACGTGATTTATGCACAAGAGCACACATTCACGACATCTAGCGACCTCCATGCGGCGAGACATGGTTGCCAGGTTGCAACATCCGGACCATAGACTTGACCTCATTTTTAAGGCCACGAATAAAGCAGGAGACATAGTGATATTCCGTAAGTCTACAAGGCCTTTGCATCTGAACCATACACTTCAATTCTTCAAACTACGCTAAGTATTAGTCCCACAGTCTGTTTCAATTGGTGGAACCCGTCCACCGCCATTTCCATCGATTTACAACCAAATCGCTTCAACACTTCTTCTCTAAGTTTGGACCGTGATAAGTACGGAGAACCGGAAATCAATCCTCCAAACCAAACATCAGCCGCTCCTCTCAAATGCATTTCAGCAAATCCTACTTTGTGATTTTCTGGAGTATTGTGAATCTGGAAAAAAAACGTTCGCTCTTGCTAATCCACTCCATAAGAGCTTCACCAGAAAAAATAGGAAAATCGAGCTTAGGAATCTTACATGCTTGTTCTGATCTCTCACTTTTGAAGTAGTCTCGGTGAATCAACTTTGAACTTGCTCTTCCGTCGTAAGTGGGTAGGTAATAATCCATCTCCTAACACTCTTTGCACCAATCGTCATTTGCGGGAGCGGTGGCGGTAATGAGGATTCGAGCTTACGTTCTACCATAGTGAAGAGTTCCTTCATCGTTTGACGAAGAGAATCGCCCTGAGCTACAATTTTATGATCCAGTTCTTCGAACTTCACATTGAACTCCTCATTCATCTTATGATGTGATGCTCTGAGCTCATCAATCGATTTGGCGACCATGATCACTGATTACAGGCGTAGGAAGGACTTCTCTGATACCAAATGTTAGGATAGAGATCCTAACTAGGGTTTCGGAGGTAGAATTGGGAAAGAAAAGGAAGGAAAACAGAGAGAAGAAGAAGTAAGGCGGGAAAGACAGTTTTATTAATATTCAACGTGAGCAATGATACAACGCACACTTCCCTTATATACCTCTTGGCTCAAGGAGGTAAGGGACCCACACACTTATTCTACACTTAGAAATATCTAATTCCTAACACTACTCTCACTAATACTGTGATGACCACTTCCCATGGGACTAGCACGTAAACTCTGCAAATTATAAATATAGAGGAAAAAGAAGAGATATGAGCTACAAAAATGGAAAGAGGTTTCAGATCATCATTACTAATCACGGAAAGATTACCCTTTTCAGGAGCCTGGAAATAATGGTATTTGCCAGAGGACTTAAATTCAAACTACAAGTGAGGAAAATGCAAGAATGTTTATACACACATGTACATACATGTGTGTGTATGCTAAGCGGTTTTACTTGTGAATCACAGAAATCCATGACTAGATAGGCCATTGAACAAGGTTATCAAAATGTATGTTACTGTATTCTAAGTTGTCACAGGAAATTGCAGCAATTTTTACCTGTGAAGTATAATATTCTTTCTCGGTGAAATAATTCTGAAGCAAAATCTCAGGTCTGATTGCTTAGCATCGACTTTTATTGTTGTTGTCAACAAGTTCAACGTGTGATGAGCAACAGATTTCTCGTCATAACTCCACCATGATAATGGGACGAAAGACATCAACTGCGTCTCCCAGAACGAAGCTCTGAACTATTTCTCTGACCAGAATTTCGAACACCAGATCTCTAGAAAGAAGGAACATGAATTAAAGTTCAATGTTAGAAGCCACATATGTTGAGGACTTACACATCTGAGCAAATGTAATTTACCCTGTCATGTTGGAAATCAATATAATCCAGACAGCTACTCACGTGTGGATTTCTGCCCTGTGTAACGTTTCTTGACTGTCAAGAACAAAAATCTTGTCTTCGAGTCACCTCTCAAGTTTGACGAACGCTTTGAGAGGAAGCCTTGTCTTATGGTTCGAACCTGAAAATGTCGGTGAGCTTCATCACATATAACTTCATTAAATTTGCACACTCTTAAAAATAAAAAAAATTGCAGTTTATTATGTTTACCATGAAACAGGATGTAATCTGTCACCAAGACTTTTGTCTTCAAGTATTCCCCATTAAGCATAAGTAATCCTTAGTCTGCATCTGAAACAATGGTTTGTTTCTACAGTTGAAGGAACAAAAATACATGAAGAAGATGGTTAATACACCGCAAAGTCATTAACTTGATGTACCAACAGTATGATCACATAAGTTAGACCAATAAAACCATACTTGGGTTGGGACGAGAGCCTCACTGCAGCAACTGAATTAAGCATTCCACCAACAAGTCTGAATTATGCAATGTTGACCTGGTTAGAAAGTACAAAAATGAACATGTAAAAGCAATATAAAACCTGAATTCTCTGTTTTCTTTGTATCCTGGAAGTAGAGAATTAGCTAAAAAAACGTTAAAAAGGATAATGGAACGAATCTCTTGAAATTACTATTCAAAGTATATATATACGCAAAAAGCACATCCAAAGGGTATGAAAGAGGTATATATAGATCAAGGATCGAAGAGATATGTGAATACTAAAAAAAAAAACAAAAAAAACAAAACAAAAAAAAAACTATACCTTATAGTCAATTTCTTGAACTTGGACAATTAGTTTGAAGCATAAGTTCCAGCATATAGGCATTAGAGGTAGAAAATCATGTTCAGCGAAATCAATATCATCAACATGAAAATACAAAGATCGAGAGATGCAACCAGCTGAAATAATTTAAGAAACATGCATGTCAGTTATCCTACATTTCTAAATCCATATAAAGAAGTGAAACTTTTGTGAAACCAATGAGTAAAATACCTGAACTCACAAGTCTCCAGCCTGAAGCAGTGTGACGATTAATTAATCTGTATCATACACATGCCATCCTTAAACTATTATGGCAGCCATCAGACATTAAACGTGAAATCAGCCAAGAATTCGAAGCAGGATAGATAGTACACCAACTAGAGAGACATAATTGGAATGTATGTGATGCTATTCAGCGGTAACTCCTCATCAATCTAACCTTTTAAGTTGTTGAAGTCCTCCTCATTGGCCTTGGAGCTTGCAGGGCTGCGGCTGCTTCCTCAAATCCACCTAGTCGTTTGGATAACATTTATAAAAATTCAAAGCCTCAGAACAGCTACAAAGTTCACTATCGCTTCGAGATACAACAAGTCATGCAAAACGATAGAAAATTGACAATTTAAGCTATTTGCGATATGATATTTGTTATTTTCTGTTTTAAGTGAGAGATACATGACAATTTGTTATGAGGTTAATCTTTCACCTTTCATCGATTGAAACTTCAACCCGGTCCCCAGTTCCATCAGTTCATCCTGGATCTGAAAAGCCGAATTCTTAAGTACTTTTGCTGAGTGGTAAAGGACAATCCTCTTCAAGGTTGAAATCTCTCCAAAACAGGCGGCAACTCTTCCAATTTTACGCAATATACAATCACAAGTTGCTCCAGGCAAGGCAAGGATTCAGTGGAGGCTTTCCATTCCACTAAATTGAAATCACTCAATTCAAAGAATTTCAGGTTGCGGAATGCCAATTCTTCCATCTCCAATCTTGTCTCCTGGATGGAAACACCTCGTAGCTTCAAAACCTGAAGACAATGCAGTTCCTCAATTGCTGATATATCCGTCCACAATAGCTCAAACCCCTCTAAAGTTAGTTTCTTGAGAGTTGGAGGGAAGTGAATCAAGTGTTGTCTTTTCTCTCCTAACAACACTGTTAGCTTCAGCGACTCAAGTTTCCTATGAAAGTCCAATATTTCTACTGATTCTTTGTCATTACTAGGACACTTTTCCAAATAACAGCCCAGCTTTCGAACAACCGGCAACCTTTGCAGAAGCCTTTGCACATCTTTTCCAGTAGATAAAACTGGTCTTGAAAAGTGTACCACCTTATCCAATTTAGGATATGCCTCATGCTCTTGGCCATCTGAAAATTGAAGGATACAATTTAAGACTTTCACATGCCTAAGACTTTTCATTCTCCAAAATGTTGCCGGCAAACTTATGGAAGCACCAACTGCATCCAACATTAAAGATCCTATATTCCAGATATTGCATATCGATTGTGAAATAGATGTCGAGACGGAATTCGAAAAATAAGCATGTATATGTCTCAGATGTACCAAAGAGCTAAGTTGTTTTATATCAAATTCTTGAAACGTCCGATCGAAATACAACACTTGAACAAGTCTAAGCTCCTTAAAGAGAATTCCCGTTGGTCACAAAAACTGAGTGGAGATGATGATGCAAGTCCATGGTTCAACCGGATGAAAAGCGCGATTGTATTCGATTATTGAATGGTCGAGAGGAACCAGATGATGCAAGTCCGTGGTTCAGCTGGAAAAAGTTCCCCTCTCGACATTTCATTCGACATAAATCATATATTAGATCATGAACACGAAATTCTTTTATCCCACCATTGGAACTTCTCGCACTAACAATGATAAGGCTTCTGTCAACTAGGTCGTGAAAGTAGTCTTTTGCCACATCATCTAAGCTTTTTGTCTTTGATTCTTGTACGAATCCTTCGGCAATCCATAGTAGTATCACCGTTTTTACACGATTCAAGCTATCCTTCGGGAATGCTGCAAGATAGAGAAGGCAAGGCTTCAAAATCTCTGGTAAATGCTTGTAACTAAGTTCCAAGATTTCCATACATCCCCCGTCAGAAAAGTAAGAAACTACATTTTCTACAACTTCACTCCACCATCGTAGGCTTTTTTCTGTCCTAGCAAGGAGACCTGCAATTACAGCAACAGCTAGAGGGAGGCCTTTGCAGTTTTTGGCAATGAGCCTGCCAATCTCATAAAGATATGGTGGTGAAATTTCATCATGGAAAACCTTTCTTTGCAATAATTCCCAACTTTCTTCCTCAGACATAAAGCGAAGCGTCACGGGCTATAACTAATTTTGCACATGTCAGCGACTTCACGAGATCGGGTTGTGAACATAACTCTGCTTCCAATTTTGTTATTAGGAAATGAACTTTTTACTTCATTCCATGCACTTATGTCCCATATATCATCCAGTACAATAAGGTACTTTTGACGACTCAAACACTTCCACAAGTGATGAGCCAAGTCATCTTTAGTCATCTTAGAGAGTCTATCGTCACGCCCATTAATATCACATAAAATGTCAAATAATAGCCTTCTAGTATTATAATCTTGCGAGAGAGAACAAAAGGCAAATACATTGAAACTACATTTCGATGAGGAACCATAAACCTTTCTAGCTATAGTAGTTTTGCCCAATCCACCCATGCCAACAATTGAAACAATCTCAAGTGACATACTTCCCCGTGTAAGCATGCCAATTATTTTTTCCGCCTCATCCTCGAAACCCACGACTATTTCATTGATTTGTGAAGGTCTAGCTTGTTCCGAGGGTGTACTAATAATACTAGATGAACGAGGGATGCTCCTTGCATTATACATGGTGTTCTCTTTCATCTTTTCAAGCTTTGTCTTAACAACTTTGATTCTATCAATAACATCAGAAAGGTTACCCATATGATACCAGATTGGATGATCAAATGCAAACCACGAACTGATGCACGAGCTGATGACATATTCAGTTAAATGTACTAAATTGACAACTTCTGACCATGTCTCGTTCAATTCACTTTGAAAGTCAAAGACATAATTGAAAAAAGGACGAAGAGAAACTAATTCCTCCTCAATTTTTATGATCTTGTATTTACTAAAGGTACATATTTCGGTCACAAACCATCCTCTCCTTCAAGTTTCTAAGATTTTGTATGATAAAATCAAGAAATAATGGAGAAATAAGCTTCGGAAAATTAAACAACGAAGAATCTGGGAATTCACCGTAAAGCTGCCTTATCTTCGCATTGACAGTTCCAATTTTCACAACAAAATCACTTAGAAGCATCTTTTTCTTGACAAAATCCCCTTCCGTATCATCAAATGGAAGAAAACCATACACATCCTCCCAGAAAAGATCATCAAAATCGCTGAAAATTAATTCCCCTGAATTCTTATTAGGTGGATCATTGAGACATGTTAACAGAAAAATGACCTCATCATGAAGATTCTGAAAATCATCTTTGAAAGGAGTCACTAGATGATTCTCAATGAAAAAGTCAACAAAGATCAATGCAGTTTGTCCAAATAGTAAAGAATCACTTTGCTGCAAATATATGGCCTTTAGAGTTTCGAAATACAATCTAGCGACATCGGGCGTGACAGGATTGATCTTCTGCAACATATGAGAAAGCATAGGGCTAACCTCAGATGCAATTTTTCCGTTTGGCGTCTTTTGCCCAATAAAGAAATGTTAGGCATGCTGCATCACTAGCAAAGGCTTGAACAAACATTCTGAATCTTCCCAACTCCTTACTATCTATGCAGTTAGTGGTGAGTATCAAAAAATTCTTGAGAAATAATAGCTTCTCCTCCAAGGTTTCAATTTGTTTCTTGAATGGTACAATTTCACCAGCTTTGTGGGTAACAAGATCATTTAGAATGTCAAGGATAAGCTTCACAATCTTATAACTTGTTGAAGGCTTTAATTGAAATGACAAATGAAACAAATTTTCGCACCATGCTTCTATTTCTATCTTCGACATCTGAATTTTTCCTTGTAATTCAAATGCTAATGGACGTAAATCTGTGGTGTCTCCTCTACGCATTGCTTGGTATGGAGCAGCAAGAAATCCTTTTCCGCTTTTTCTTTTGTCTACGTATTGCACGGAATCGAGCAGCAAGAAATCCTTTTTCTGCTTCTTCTTTTTGCCATATCATTTGAAGAGAAGTGATTATAGAGCTCAATCTTGCCATGACTTCTTCATCGGCGTCATCCCATGTTGCAAGGCATAGAAGAAACGCCCTTATGAATTTAAGCTCCATCCTGTATATGGGCAGTTGACTTCTCACCGGATCACCCCACTTAACATGCTTCTCAAGTAAATAGAGCTCTCTTGCAATAGATACAAAATATATATAACCCATTTTCTCTGCTTCCGAACTAACACAAGAATCTGAATATCCGTCAAAGTAAAGTTGTGTGATCTTAGCATTTGCGATCTCAATCTGGGTCATAAAATCACTTAGAAGCATCTTTTTATGAGAGAAAACCTCTTTCATCTCACCAGTGGGTAGAAGCAGATAAGAATGCTCACGGAAAAGAGCATAAACCTGGCTGCGGAGCCCATCTTCTTCTTCTTCTTCTTCTGCTGCTGCTGCGTTCTGATTAGTGAGAGACGTGAAAAGAAGTATGAGCGGGTCTCGAAGAATCAGAAAGTCATCATCCAGGTGCTCAAAAAAGAAGTCAATCGAAGTCGCAACAGTAGCCGAGAGAACAATAGAATCATATGAAGCTTGCAAGTTTTGGGAAATTAGGATGGTAACATCAGGTGCGTATGGTATGAACTTGTGTGACATATGAAAAACGACTATGCTCATCTCAGTTGCAGTTTCTTCGTCTGCTTCTTTTGCCCAATACAAGCATGCTAAGCATGCTGCTTTGTCGGCAAAAGCCGCAGCAAATTTCTTGATCCGAAGGAGTATATTGCTATCTGTACAAGTACACGAATCAGAGTACTCCACCACTAGATCCATAAATACTAGCTTGTCAATCAAGATATCGATTTGTTTTTCGAATGGAACAATTTTGGCTGCTCTGTAGTAGGAAAAACTGTCCATAATAGAACGGAGATTGTAAAATAAACTCCCGATATCAGAAAAAGATTCTGAAACCTTGGGTTGCATCGACGAGGAGCACACCAAATAATATTCACACCATAGCTCAACATGTAGCTTGCTCTTTTGAATTAATCCTTCAAGTGCAAAAGCCAGTGAAAAGAAAGCTTGGGCGTCTATTGGCCATGTATCAATCAGGCGATTTTGAATCAGTCCATTGCTTGTTTCTGCCCAAAGCAATCTAAAAGCAGTGATGGTATATCTCAATCTAATTCTACTTTTTTCATCCCATTCCCATGATTCAAGGCACGAGCAAAACAGGGACAGGAATCTCAAGTCCATCTGGAGCTGCTGGAGTTGGGTCAGCACTTGTTGATCATCATCAGCCCACGGTGCACTTTGCCTAATCCATGACAGCTTTTCCAAAATCAATTGGAAGATTCTTCGACTCATTTTCTGTTCCGATCAAGGGAATCACAGTTAACAACTTTCAACAACCAGACAGACAGATAGATAGATGGATGGATCGATCTCTATTTCAGTTATGTTCATGATATTTTATGGTGGTTTAGGGATAGAAAGTGCTCAACTCTCTCAATTGTTCAGCCAGAAAAAGAAGTGTTCATTGACCAACTCAAATTCTGTGGACATATATATATATATGTATATATATACTAGCAAAGATAGACTAATTTATTATTTTAATTTTTTTAACATTATATCTATATTCTTGACCATTTGTTTAATTTATAAAATATATTACATTTGTTTAATTTATAAAATAAATATATGTTATCCAACAAAAAATACATAAAAAATATATTATAAATAATGAAATTGTTATAGAATGATTTTACGCTTGGTAGAACTAATTTAGTTCTCTTACTCGTACGCATAACGCATTGAATCGATCAAACTCGTCATGTTACGTTTTCATTCTTTTAAATATGATAGGCTTTTTTTAGTTAAACTCATATATTTATTGGTACATGAAGAATTGTCTCAAGTATGCGGTATATCGTTAGATATTCTCTAAATTCTTTCTAAACTAAAAAACATCATCAAAATATTATGTGTCCGAAAAATTGTGTAATGTTTCAATTATATACGTTTTTATACTAGCGTTTAAGTACAATTGTAAATACTCTTTGTTTAATAATTTAGTGTCAGTCAAATTTAATAATCATAAAGACAAACAATCATTAGTTGTGTCATATGAGTATTAGTGAGTTATAATTATTCTTAGATAACACTACATATACAAGAAAAATACCGTACAAATTAATTTAAAGGATATTTATTTTGATCATTTATGTATCATTCATGCTTTATTCCATGCTTTTGTGATGCTATCTGCCTCTTCTTCTCAAGTGGAATAAAGTGATTGAACTTGATATGCATTACCATGATGACTTCCTTCTCTTCATACATAAGCAATCCATCTGTAAAATCCATCTTTGAGTTGGGATCATGCTTGTGTGGGATTGGTGGTGGCTGGTGTAGTCTTTGAGGTTTATCAAGTAGACTCTTCATCACTCTTGACAGTAATACACTTTTGTATCATTTCTTGAACATCCTTCTTAATCGCCAATACAACGGTCTCTTAACCATGCTATAACAATCAGTTTGGATCTCAAAACCTATATTGTTCCTACATATATCATCTTTTGTATTTAAGAATCCTTGGTGCAAGCTGCAGTGGGGATCTGTATTATACTAATTGTTCATCAACATGAATTTACTTGGACAAGGCATTAGCCGCTACAATTTCACTTCTCTTCTTGTACTCAATAATGATATCCAACCCAAGTAACTTGGTCTCCCATTTTTGTTGTAGTGTAATAGTGGCCCTCAGATTCAGAATGGACTTCAGACTCCGTTGATTAGTTTCGATGACAATGGCCCCAGCCTTGAATATATGGCTTCCATTTGGTTACCGCCTTGAAGACTTATAGGTGTTCCTTCTCATTGAGGAACAATCCCATCTCCTTAGAGATGAAGGCCCTGCTTAGATAAGCACATGTTTCTTGTTATGTTGTAAAATAGCCTGTAATACTTTGCCACATGCATATGTTTCAATGCAAAATAGAATTCCAAAACCTGGTAAGACAAGTACTAATGATTTACACGTGGCCTCATTGAGTTTCTAGTATGCTTTCGAGGCACATTGTGACCAGCAAAACCCATCTTTCTTGAGTTGCTGTAATTCAATTATTTTGCAATAATCCCATAATGAGGCACAATCTCATGTAAAAACATGTTAGGCCCAAAAACCCTTTTGGTACAGTCACATTATAAGGTTGTGGCCAGTCTGACATGTCTTGAATCTAGCTTGGTTCATCATCACTTCACCCTCATGTATGATATGAACCAAGTATTCCACATTGGTTTATCCAAAAGAGCAATTGGACAATTTAGCATAGTATTGGTTCTTCAAAACTTCCAGAACCACTTTAAGATGTTGTATATAAGAATCCATGTCAAGGCCGAAGATTAAGATGTCATAAAAAAATATCACCTCAAACTTCCTCTAATAAGGTCTCAACATTTCATTCATACATCTATGGCATCACTTTGAAATCAAATTGGTCATGATGAGTCACAGTGGCAGTCTTCTGGACACCATCCTCATTCGTAAGAATTTGATGGAATCCAGACCTTAAACTTATTTTACAAAATACCACAGTACTCCCAAACTCATCCAACAATTCATCAATTAATGGAATATGGTATATATCCTTGATAATCAAGTCATTCAACCTTTTGTAATCCCACATACATCTTTAGGTTCCATGCATATTTATTTTCACAATGAGCAATGGTAATGAAATTGGACTATTATTGCGGTGTATAATCACCTGTTGTAGCATTTGATCCACCAACTGCTCTCAATTTCTTAGTAAAGCTTTTGCAACTGGTCATCTTAAGTTGAGCTTCTTCCGTGTAACATCTCAGCTTAATTTATTCTCCCTCGTTAGTGAAAACCACCTCATTTTTGTTGAATTCAAAGACCATAGGACAATACATTTTCATCCAATCAATCCCTAATACAATGTCACAACCTCTCAACTTGATCAATCTCACATCTTTTTACGACACTTAAATTCACTTACCATTCTGTTTCTATCTACAACGGTGATTAACATAGGGTGATTTGGTTCTATCACACTGCAATATCTCCTCAAACTCCATCATCCTCAGGAACCAAAATTGTATGTGTTTTTGCTTGCACACTTGGCCACGGGTGTATTTTTCATCACACCTGATACATAACCCAATAGCTTTATTTTCCTGTAACTATTCAGGAGTAATTGCCTTATGTACCATTGGTTTATTATCAGTGTCAGGTAGTTTATCATTCACCTTAGTGGTGAATGGAAAACCTAGACTGGCTATGGTTATAGTACTTTTTATGTACATGCATGTCATTCAATGCCATTATAATAGCTTCCTGGCATATGACAATATCAATGTCCTCATGCTTCATCAATATCACCATAGACTTAATTTTAGTCTTAAGGCCTTTTATAAGACATTTGATGAAGCAAGTCTCTTTCAACATATGATTTTGTAACTGCACCAAGCTTCTTAATTTCTCAAACTCTGATATATATTTCTTTACTGTGGTCTTTTGTCAGAGTTGATGGAATTCATCTATTGTCAGTTTTATTGGTCTGCCCCATAATCGCTTCATAACTTCTTCCCTCAGTAATGTCCAATTAATTGTTGGAAAACTCAATCTCAGATTGCCAAACCACACATACTATCTGATCATCTGAAACATCATTCATTTGGAAGTATTTTTCACTACGCCGTACACATTCCTTTGGTGGTTTTCAGACGATCATTAATTTATTTAGTGCATCTGAATTCATAAAACCAATTTTAAGCGACGAGGGGATGAATTAAAAAAAAAAGGCGACTCTTTGTCATTTTTTAGTGTGACTCTTTATGTTGTTGTATGATTAGATTTACTAAATTAATACCTTGTATATATATATATATATATATAGTTTTAAAAGCATAAAGACACATCATGAAAAAAGCAATGTTTATTCAAAAAAATAAAGAAATATTAAATGTTTTAATGCTATCATTTGATAGAATCATATTTTGTTTTAATTTTTAGTTAACAATTATAATATGATTGCTATAGTTATAGACTAATTAGAAATTGTATAAATTTACATGGTAATATAATTTTAAATTTGACATTATTTGAAAATACAATAACTATAAGATTTAAATTACAAAAATAAAAAGACTGGGGAAAGTAATTAATTGTAATTTTAAATGTTGACATGTGAAATATAACGTGAATGAACATCCTTTGAACATCCAATTATTTATGTATGGTTCATGGCTGGTTTTATTTATTTATTTTTATTTATCTATGATAATGAATTAATCATTCCTATTTATCTATATTTTTATCTATGATAATGATAATAATTTAATAATCCTATCTAGTTTTCATCGTATTTAGTTTTAACGTAAACCCTGTCTAGTTTGAAGGCATATGACGTGAAAGCCATCCAAGTCTTAATTCAAGTATTTAATTATCTAGTTTTATTTAGGGAATGAGGAGGAAGAATGACAAAAATACTTCGTCGATTAAGTAGAAGGACGATCTTTTAAAGCTTTTGCGTAAAGACAAAACTATTTATCCACTATCGAAATTCACTTGTGTTCGAAATTCATTGTTTAAATTCATCGCTTAAATTCAATTGTCGAAATTCACTAATTTTCAAAATTCATTGTCGGGATTCACTGATTTTGGGATTCATTTGTCAAAATTCACTATCGAAATTCATTTGATTTGGGATTCACTAGGAAGATTCATTTGATTTTAAGGATCCAATTGTTTGTCTTCTCATTATAAAAATTATGCGATTGTTCTTCTCCTATAAAAATATGTAGTTAACTGTTTGCTTAATAATATTTTGATTATTGTCCTTATCCCTAATTTTCCATTTTATTTATATATTATATTTTATTGTATGATGAAAATATTAAATTGCGGATAAACACTTTTTTGGGAGAAAAACCCGAGGGAGAAACACTTACGTGAGAAACAACTGGCTCTTTTAATATAGTTATGATTATGATTATGATTAAGGGAAGTTTCAATCATATCCTGAAGAAAAAAAAATTGGAAGAAGAAGACAAGATCTGAAAGGAGGAGTTAGAAGAAAGCAAAAAAAATTAAAGTTAAAAAAAAATATATCCAGCTGGAGAGAAATGAACCGGTTGGTAAATATAAAGCTTTTGCTTCAAAGCTTTGATGAGTCAACAGTTCACAATGGTAAAAAACCCATTCTAAAGCTTTATAGAATTTTTTAGAACGACCATTGAAGAAGGCTTTATAGGAGAACTAGCAAAATGCACGTGCGTTGCACGTGTTTCAGCTAATGAAGTTTTTAAAATTGAAAAATAACAACACGATTCAATATTACGTAATTATCAAGTATATATTAATACATTAATTATGAATATGTTAAATAATATTTATTAGAAAATGATATCGATTTAGTTGTTGGTGAAACAATGCTCTTCTCAAGGAAATATTGATATAAACTTTTTTATCGATTTAGTTGCTGATGCGTTGTATGTTCGTTTATCGTTGCTAGTATTGCTCGATTTGTAATGTATTATGATAATTATGTCTTCTCTTTTAAGTACGGTACTATACAATTGATCAGACAATTTTCTGAATGCTCATCATTATTTTTCATCATATTCAATGACAACATCTTTAGGTAATTATACTAATTATTGGTTCTTCTCCACTCATAATAAGAATTCGATGAATTTTATATCTCTCCTTGCTATCATGTTTTTAGTTGGTGATAGTTTCTCCATTATCGGTCACAAGTATGACTTCACCAAATTTGCCTCTATTATCTGTAGTATTGTGTCTTTTGGTACAACATGAAGTATTTGCCTAAAATCACCTCCAAATACAATCATTTTTCCTCCAAATACGGCATAACGTTTCATGGTGTCCTTTAAGATTATATCAAGTGTCTCAATTGCTTTTTTTTGCCATTGATGCTTCATATTATATAATTAGACAATTTCTCTTTAGTATTTTTAAATTCCACTTTACAGTGGTATATAGCACGTGCTTGTCTCATTTGTATTAATTGGACTTTTAAAGCGTGAGTGAGTTGTTTGCCCACCAAGCATATTTCCCGCTGCAACTCCTAACGTAGCTCTTGCTATAGCTATCTTATGTTTTCTTCTTAGATTTGCTAGTAATGCTCTGTATAAATATATTTTTCCCGTGCCACCAGGACCATCAATGAAAAACACCGTACTTTGTCCTTTATTTACCTTATCAAGTATTTTCTTGGAAAATACTTTGTTTTTCATAATTAAGTTTTACTCCACATCAAAATCTTCTTGAGGAATTTCTATCGATAATTCATCATGTATCTCTTTCTGCTGATTTTTTGTAATGATGTTATCTTCTTGTGGACTTGACAGGTTATAGCAGTTAACGTTTTTACCCATACTTTCTAGAAAGTAGCTTATGGGCCGTAAAATTTTATTCATAATTAAAGTTGTTAACTTTGTAGTGTCTCACATAAAATCTTCTAAAATTGGTTCCCAATACATATCCTAAAGTTGACGCACATTTGTAGGCTCACAATAAACTAAAAGTTTGCAATAAAGATTCTTAATGCATGATGCATTTTGAAGGCAACGACTCCACTCAAACATTCTGAGATTCTTTTACCAGGTTATAGTTAACCTTTTTTTCCACAACTTATTTAAAACTATTGCATTTATGGTTGTTTACGTAAATCTTCAAACAACGCCGCTCCTTTAACATGATTGAGTAGCAATCTAAGATGATACATTTCTACTTCAGTTGTATTTGCACCATTTATCTATCAGTTGAATTTGCACAATTTATGTGGCCAATAATATCCTTACGTTTTCTCTCTTACCAATATTTTTGTGAGTTCATTCATTCAAAGAGTTCTTAATTTCCCAATACAAACATTTTTTTGGCCTTTTAATGTGTTTGATTAAGGGTAAAAAAATTCCGAGCATCGTTTTTTAGGCAAAGTCATTTCAGACAAGATTTTCAATATTTTAATTCTTTCAATATTAAACATAATTTTCCCTATGAAGATGAATTTGGAGAGAAATAATGGTCAGTTTCATGTCATTCAAATGAAACTCAAATATTTTCCATGGAAAATAAACTAAAACACGATAATGACCATTATAAATGTATCTGTATAAGTACTTGACCTTAACAATTCATTATGAGTGACATACTTGATATTTCGTTTAAATGTGCCGTTCTTGCTGGAAAAAAATTCACAATCCATTATAGTCATTTATGCTCTGTGAAATGACTTTGTATCACTTCTTTTCGAAGGTCATGAGATTTTAGTCATTAGTCAATAGTGAATTTATCTATCAAATTCAAAATTCTAAATACTTATGTAATTTAAATTGCATTCTTGAATAACGACTCTAACCACAATTCACTCAATAGCTTGATCTCAAATCGTCCGTGTACGTTGGAAACCAATCACATTGACTCGACTATAATTCATCACTAAATCCACCAGTCAAGTAATTGGATTATCCTTACGAAGCCTAATTACCAGCATAAAGATCCAAATCATCACTGACGATTTCAGACATTATTAGATACTATTGTGGATTTCATTATGAACATAAAAGTGTAAGAAGTTGAATATATACAAAATAATACAATAGCAATTTATAAAATAAAAAAATCCACTTTGGAATTCTATGCTTAATGATGCAGCTGTCGATACTGTGTTCTTTTATTCTTCATGTGTCATCATCCTCTTCCATATCATAAATTGGGTCATTAGTAAGAGTAAAAACTTTGTGTGCTTTCATTCTTCACTAACAAGAGTTATCATTTTTCATAAGAACTCTTAGAGTAGGTATGAATTATTTAATGAAAATAAAGAAATAATGTTAAAAAAGGAATATAATACGTACGTACCGGACTGTAGAACTTGTTTATATACTATATTTTTTTTGTACATCTATGGTTGTTGTCTAGTTGATCTCTGGGTTCAATCAACACCTTAGTTGTTAATATTTAAGTTCTCTTTTAAAGTGCAACATATAGTTGTTCATTAGAGAACAACGGTCGAAACAAATACACTTCTACATACGCTTTCATTTGTCCTTGTGCTTTATTAATCGTCATTGCAAAGCAAAGACGAATATGATGTTACTTTCTTGTAAAATGAAACATGTATCTTTCAATTTCTGCCGGTGGAAGTGGAATATGTGGTTTTAAAACATGCTATTTCAATTTTATTATTGTAGCTTGCAAACAATAATGAAATAATAAAGCAGTATTATGTTACATATCAATTTTACACAAAATTCAGATTTCAAAGTACAAGTTTCTTCTACAGTACTATCACAATACAATCATACTTATATTGTGTAGCTTTTGTGCATAAACACCTTTATAATTTAAACTCCAACATGCAATATTTACATCATTATTAAAAAAAAGAAATAGATTTTTTTGAAATATTAATTTCCTTTATTAATATTTATATAGAATGTTTAGTGTTTAAAATTTTGATTGTTACGTAAGTTTGTTGCTCAGTCATTTCAGCATATATTTATTTGATTTTTATTCTATTTCTCATTTGAAGGTGAAAATAAAGAAGGTCTGAGTTATCTGTTTTTCATTCAATTTCTCATTTGAAGGTGAAATGCAGAAGGTCTGAGTTATATAATGAATGATGTTTGTAATGTACTGTTCTTAACAGATTGCCACACTCTTAAATGATAAGGAAATAATGTAGCATCTTTACTAACACCAATTTGTTGTAGTAGAATGGTAAGCGATTGCCCACACTCTTGAATGAATTAAGAAATATAGTTGCTCCTTTACTACAACCAATTGGTGTTAGTAAATGTGCTACATTATTTCCTTATCATTTAAGAGTGTGGGCAATCTGTCCCAACACTCCCCTCAAGTGTTGGCACCTTAAATGAAATAATGATTAGGAAATAATGTAGCACATTTACTAGCACCAATTGGTTGTAGTAGAATGATAAGCGATTGTTCTTAACATGTACCATTGACACCATTTGTGTTTAATGCATACTCTTTTTGTTTTTTCGTTGACTCCATAACATTCCGAGTGTTATCATGTTCTAACTTGTCACTTTAGGGAACTTTGATTTTATATTTTTAGGTTATAATATCATCAATGACTCCAACTTATATTTCTTCATTTACATTTGTGTTCTAAAATGCGATTTCACTAAAGGAATATGCAAGAAATTCTATGATATAAACTTTAGGGTGTACATTACCTCGAATCAATCTTCTTTTTTTCCTCGATTCTTTATGGATCTTATGGCGGAGTTGTTGGTCTGTAATATTAGCAGATTTTGATTTATTTACCGTTTTTACAAATCAAAACAAGGGAAAAATATGAGAAAATGATATTTCAGTACGATTTTTATTGTCTTTCATTCTAATTTCTACATTGAACCTAATTCACATACAATTTCTACTCACAACATTTCTTTCATCAACCTTTCGTTTTCTCTTGGCTTTCATAACACTTTTTTTTTTATCTTCTTGCACCCTTATCTTCACTCATTTTGGATATTGTGTTTTTTTTAACTTCCTCTTGTAAACATCTTGGATAACTTCGTTGTAGATTCAATTAGTATAAATCACTTGAATTAGTAAAATAATGAGGGAGTAGATAAACATGTATATTGTATAAAGAGTTATGTACCCTTCATTCGGCATGTATTTTGTATGAAACAATAGAAAAAGGTCATTGATAATTCCATTACAAAGTCAATACAGTTTTACATCATTGATAATGATGTAAAAGCCATTGATTTTTTATTTTGGATTAATGGTTAATACTGTATTTGTGACACTTAGTTGTGATTTGTTGTTGGAAAAAAACATTTTCCTCTTTTGTTAAATTTATCTTTGACACTCTTATTAGAGATTAAAAATCAAAATAGAGGTATTATAATAATATTTAACCAAATTATTATATTTATTGAGATAAATTTACAGTAACAAAAAAAGATAAAATCCTCTTTTTTACTTATACTTATCTTCTTTTTAAGCTTTAACATGTTTTTTTCTTCCTGAAACAATAATATATTCATTGAGATAACTTTACAGTAATCATCAAAAAAAAAAAAAAAAATCCTCTTGTTTACTTGTACTTACCTTTCTTTTTTTTAGAGAATTAGGGATAAGGATATGTTTTGGATTTTTTTTAGTAACACGACAACTACACATTTTTTTTATAGGAAGAAGGACAACTTTTATATATTTTTATAGCCTGAAGGACAAAACAAAAAAAAGATTCGCGTCTACAGTACCTGCTACAGGTTTTTTCCTCCCCGATTTTTAAACGCTCATATCTTTTGATATAGAGATCCAAATGCGATAAAAGTTTCACTGAATTTTTTATTTTTTGATACTCTTCATTTTGAGACTTGGTTCGATATAATTACATCGTTTTTTGTGAGATTCACTATCGAAATTCACTCAGTGGATCTCCCCAGTGAATCTCAAAAATCAGTGAATATCGACAGTGAATTTCGAACAATAGTGAATTTCGACAGCGGATTTTCAAATCACGTCGGAATATGTTGAATGTGGTCTCAAAATAAAGAGAATGAAAAAATAAAAAATTTGGTGAAAGAATTTTCAAATTTGGAGTTGTAGATTGAAAGATATGAGTGTTTGTGTTGAGTTTTTTTTTTGTTGTTGAAGGAAATGGCGGCAGAAAAATTAAAATAAAATAAAATAGTTTTGTCCTGCAAAAGTTTCAAAAACCTGTTTTCTCCCTAATTGATGAAATATTTGAGTCATTCTCCCTCATTACCCCTTCTTTTTTTAGCTTTAACATGTTCCTTTTATTTTTTTGTTGAAACAATTAATTAATCTATTTTTTTAAATAAAAAATTTATGGAGAAACACTTTTTTGGAGAAACACCTAAGGGAGAAACACTTACGTGGTAACAACTGGCTTTTAAAAACAATAATATATTCATTGAGATAACTTTACAGTAATTACAAAAACAAGAAAAAAAAAAAATCCTCTTGTTTACTTGTACTTACCTTTTTTTTTGTAGCTTTAACGTGTTTCTTTTATTTTTTTTGTTGAAACAATTAATTAATCTATTTATTAAATAAAAAAATTACAGAGAAACACTTTTTTGGGGAAATACCCGAGGAAGAAACACTTACGTGGGAAACAACTGGTGACGATGCTGGATTTCGTCTAATACTTATCCGGGCCGTTTAATCTAGGGTAATATGAACGGGGGATTTTTTTGGTGATTTTTAGACTGAGCTTGAGAGATATTTCTCTCAAGTTGCCTACGAATTCTGTTATGTTTCAGGAATCAAGTCTCTGTAGTTCCTTATGGTTGTTTATATAGGGGACGTCTCATCCCTTTCCTTGTCCTGCAAGGAATTGTATTATTATTATTATTATTATTATTATTATTATTATTATTATTTCCTAAGGATTAATACATGTAAATCCCTATGATTTAGGGATAATTATGGACATATTTAATGTTAATATCACAGTCTTTATGACTAATGATTCTTTCCTTATTTATCTTATAAGTTATCCAACACGTGGAATAAGCGCCTGGTTCGCTCTCGAGCGTCACTGTATTTGAGCCCCAAAGGCCATATGTGCCGAGGCAGGCTCACTCGCGCCACGCCTTAGCCGACCTGCGGTTGCTAGAGGAGGAGTTTCTGCCGATCTCCCACCTGGGGTAAAGGACTTGCCCTTAGTCATGTATCTGGGGCTCCTGGCCCTTAATGCCCTACACTTAGAGGACTGATCATTTATTATATCTTACAAGGATAACACGTGGCGCAGTTTGGATCGGGCATCATCAACTGGCTCTTTTAATATAGTTATGATTATACAATCGGGTCTCTGTAGGAACCCATATTTCATGTAGGTCCCTGTAGGAATCCATATTCTGTTAAACAATTACTATAGCTGTGTGTGTATGTGTGTGATGTTTCACTATGGAATTTAGCTCAATCATTTCCCCAAACACTTGTAGTGCGCAGTTGAAAAGTAAATGAGGCTAAAATAACCACTATGAGCTAATGCCCATACTTATCCAATTTTATGTTTTCAAGACAAGTTTTTCATCACATATACACTAGTAGATCATCCTCTTTACTATTCTTTTGGATAGATATACAAGATTCTTTTCTGAAAACATGGAGCAGTTGGTGTAAGCTGAAAGTCAACACAACAATTAAACATTCGTGTACTTAAACATCAGTGAAACAATCAGGATTGGACTCTATTGAACTGAAAGAATAATTTGCAGATAATTAAGGAACACAACAGCAGATTACGAAATGCATGATGTTTTTAAAGCAAAGATAAACCTTACCTTGATTAGGATAATGATTACTCTCTGATGCAAGTGAATCACTTCACGATCGTAACGTTGCTGCTAAATAGATCTCAATGTTTTTTCCTGATATTGTTTGGAATATATAGAGATAGAACAAGACTCTTTTTGTCTCAATAATGTACTAGAACCAGTAATTGTTGGGAAATGGTAGTGTAAGCTGAATGTCTGTTAAAAGACAAAAGTGGTTATATATATAATATTTGCTAAAGGTGTAGGTTCTAGTATTTAACAATGGTTAATGTGCACAAGTGGTTGAGTTTAGCTCAATTATTTTCAACAAATAATTATGTACCAATGCCATTATTCCATCATATTTTTCAACACACTTTTGTCATTGCATCCCTAGTTGATCAGCAACAATGATATTCTAGTTTGGGATACAGACTCAAAGATTCCTTTTCTCAAAGGGATATCCCCTAACCCCCCTCATACCCGTCCCCACACAACAACAAAATAGAAAATAAAAAAATAAAAAAAAAAAAACAATTCCACCATCTTCTTCATCTTCAGCAAAGTTATGAAAATGCACTTCCACCTTTGCTAAACACCCCCACACTTTCAAGTATTTATAACTTGGTTTGTGGCCTTTCCACATCTCATATGGAGTTTTATCCATCTTTTTAGACGGAATCTGTTGAGAATTGTATTGGCGGAGAGAAGGGCCTCCCCACAAGTTACGAGGTAACCCGGAGAACTAATCAACATAGCATTCATCATCTCTTTGATACGGTTTTGCGTTCGGCAATTCCGTTAGATTGAGGTGCATATGGGCGATAGTTTGATGAATAATGCGAATCTAGACATATTCTTTCAAATGGCGATTCATACTCTCCACTTATCATCACTACGAACCTTCTTGATTCGTACGCTAAGTTGATTCTCAACTTCATTCTTATAATTTTGAATGCCTCGATAGCCTCATCTTTGCTACTTAGCAAATATACATATGATACCTTGTACAATCATCGATAAAAGTTACAAAATACTTTTACCGCCTCTCGATTGCACAAACTTTAAGTCACACAAATGTTTTTTTCCTGATATTGTTTGGAATATATAGAGATAGAACAAGACTCTTTTTGTCTCAATAATGTACTAGAACCAGTAATTGTTGGGAAATGGTAGTGTAAGCTGAATGTCTGTTAAAAGACAAAAGTGGTTATATATATAATATTTGCTAAAGGTGTAGGTTCTAGTATTTAACAATGGTTAATGTGCACAAGTGGTTGAGTTTAGCTCAATTATTTTCAACAAATAATTATGTACCAATGCCATTATTCCATCATATTTTTTCAACACACTTTTGTCATTGCATCCCTAGTTGATCAGCAACAATGATATTCTAGTTTGGGATACAGACTCAAAGATTCCTTTTCTCAAAGGGATATCCCCTAACCCCCCTCATACCCGTCCCCACACAACAACAAAATAGAAAATAAAAAAAAAAAAAAAAACAATTCCACCATCTTCTTCATCTTCAGCAAAGTTATGAAAATCACCTCACAGAACAAATGCAAACTAGGACAACATAAAATGCCAAATTACAAAATCTAATCCTTCACGAAACATTTTATGCTTCATAAAGGAACGGTAAATATGTATCGATTCTAGACTGTCAGTAAAGTGACTTAAACTCTACATCTGGTGGAACCAATCTGAAGACTCAGTTGTGTGATGGACAGCTGAGAAGTGTATTCAATTCATGCATCGTGAGGGTGGAGTCTGAAGCTTCGTCGCCAGAGTGATGTCTCTGCCGAAATCTTGGAATACAAACGAGGTCCCACATCTGTTAATTCTGTTATGTGACAGTTATACAGTGTCATTAAAAGGAGGAAACGTGTAGGGGTATTTATGGTGTTTCAGACAAAGATTCCTGACGGCTAGGGTTTAGGGATTTGTACCTATAAATATAGTTGTTATCACATTGTCTGTGTGTGTGAAATCTGTAACTCAGTGCATAATAATAAAGATCTATTTTCTGCCCGTGGTTTTTTATCTCTCTCACTTTGAGAGGGGGTTTCCACATTAAATCCGTGTTCTTCTTGTTTTCTGTTATCTCCTTTGATTATTTGCGTTTGATTGCATCTGTTTCTATTTCTTGCATCTGAAGTTATCTCCATCCGTCATAACAAGTGGTATCAGAGCGACAGGTTTTGGAGAAAACAGTCTGTACGATCAACTTCATCTTCACCAAGACCTTCAGCAAGGTGCTAGGATCTATGATAAAGTTGTGATCTTTAGCAAGAAAAGATGTCAGCAGTAAACATGAAAATCGATAAATTTACAGGAAGGAACAGCTTTGGTCTGTGGCAAATCAAGATGCGTGTACTGTTGAAACAGCAGGGTTTGTGGAGTCTTTTATCTGACAAACCAAATACAGGTGCAGCAGATTATGCCAGTCTGGAAGAGAAAACACATTCAACCATCATGTTGTGCTTATCTGATGATGTTATCACTGAGGTTTCTTGAGGAAGACACATGACCAAGTTGTGGAAGAAGCTTGAAAGTCTCAGATATGACCAAGTCAGCGACCAACAAATTTTTGTTGAAAGCAGAGGTTGTTCGGTTTGAAGATGCATGAAGGAGTCCACCCTGAGGGACCATCTTGACCGGTGAACACAATATTACTTGATTTAAGGAATATTGATGTTAAAATTGAGGATGAAGATGCAGCCCTAATCTGTTGGTGTCATTACCGGCATCATATGAAAACTTTGTGCGATCTTTCATAGTTGGGAAGGATCTGAGCTTTTAGAGGATGTGAGGTCGCCTTACATGCCAGTGGAGTCGAGACACAAGATCGCTAGAGACCAGGCGATGTCAGTCCTTTGGGTTAGTTGCTAGCGACAATAGTGGAAAAGGATATGGACAGGAAGAAGAAAAAGAAGTCGTGGTCCAAAGGTCCTAAGTCTATGATGTCTATAATTATTGTAAGGAGCAGGGGACATTGGAAGTCCAATTGTCCAAGGAAGAAGAAGCAGCAGGAAGGCAGTTCGCGCAGTGGCCTTGGCTCTTGAGCAATCTGATGAGGATCCGGTTCTAGTTGTGGGGGATTACACACCATAATGATGTGTGGATACTTGATTCTAGAGCATCCTACCATATTTTTCCAAGCAGGAGTGGTTTTCTACTTGTGAGCGAGATGGATGGTGGTCAAATCTATATGGCCAACAAAGTAAGGTTTGCAAAGTTGTGGGAATTGGCTCAAGTAAAGTTAAGGACGAGAGGATGGTAAATTTTGTACCTTCGAAAGATGTAAGACATGTTCCACAGATGACCAAGAATTTGGTATCCCTCGATCACTGGAAAGCAGGGGTTCAATTTCAAGGGTGAAGGTGGGAGGATCATTGTAGTCCTCAAAGGCATCAAGAGGGAACCTTGTATATATTACAAGGATCTCTCTGTATCGCTGCCTTTCTTTCTTTATTACATCTCTCATCTCGCTAGTTCACTGATCTCGCAGACTCACCGTTGTTGTGGCATATGAGACTAGGTCACATGGGTGAAAGGGTATCTGATTCTTTCTTCAAAGAGAGTTTTCTTGGGGATATAAGGTCAAGAATCTGGACTTTTGTGAACATTGTGTGTTTGGGAAATTGCATGAAGTAAGTTCTCGTGAGGTTGCACAACACCAAGGCATCACTTGATTATATCCATTCAGATCATTTGGGGTCCATCAAAAGTTGAGTCATTGGGTGGTCACAGATATTTTGTGTCATTCATAGATGACTATTCAAGGATGACTTGGGTGGTGATGATGAAGAAAAAAAGTGATGCATTCAGTAACTTCAAGCAGTGGAAGGCCCTAGTGGAGAATCAGTTAGGCAAGAAAATCAAGAAGCTTCATATAGATAATGGTGCGGAATTTACTGGGACGGATTTTGATTCATTTTGTGCGGTGAGGTATTGCCGGACATCATCTCGTAAGGAATACACCTCGCCAGTAATGGTGTAGCTGAAAGGATGAATCAAACTCTACTAGAGAGGGCGAGATGTATGCTTTCTCAAGCTGGTTTATCAAGGAGATTTTGGCAGAGGCTGTAAAAACATCTTGCTACTTAATCAATAGGAGTCCTCACACAGGGATCAATCTCAAGACACCATTTGAGATGTGGTCAGCAAGCCCGACGACTACTCGATTCTAAGGGTTTTTGGAAGTACTGACTTACTATCATGTTAGTGAAGGAAGTTGGAGCCAAGAGCCAAGAAGGGAGTGTTTGTGGGGTATGGTGATGGAGTGAAGGGATATAGAATTTGGTCATCACAGAGTCCGAGTAATCCTCGCAGGATGTTATGTTTGATGAAAATTCTATGTTAAACTCATCGGTGGGGAGAGGTTCAATGAATCTGAAACCGATCTTTGAACCCGATAGTGTTGAGAAGCAGGTGGAGCTTGGTGTGAGTCTAGTGATATGCAACAATCGGTGGATCCAAATCAACACTATAATCGATCTAGATAATGAACCGTAACTGCTCCAAGCCACCATCGAGACCTCGGTGGGTGTCATACAAACATTAATCGCCAGAGTCTATTTGCGCCAAAGAGCCTAGAAGATCTATGTTGGGATACCTCCAAGGAGATATGGGTATGATGATTTGGCTGGATATGCACTCCAAGTTGCGGAAGAGGAAGAGGTTGCTAAACCTACTACTTACAGGGAAGCAATGACATGTACAGAAGCATCTCAGTGGCATGCAGCCATGAGAGATGAAATGGATTCATTGTTGAAGAATTAGACTTGGGAATTGGTCAAACAGCCTACTGACAAGGGAGTTGTGACTTGTGAATGGATTTTCAAGAAAAAAGAAGGAATAACTAAGACAGAAGGGGTCAAGTATAAAGCACGTTTGGTTGCAAGAGGATTCAGTCAAAAAAAAGGGGTTGACTTTGATGAAATATTTTCACCGGTGGTCAGACATACCTCAATCAGGGTGTTACTAGCAATGGTGGCACAACAGGATCTAGAACTTAGCAATTAGATGTGAAAACTGCTTTTCTACATGGTGAGGTGGATAAGGAGATATACATGACACAACCTGAGGGTTTTCAAGTTCCTGGCAAGGAAAATTATGTTTGCAAGTTGAAGAAATCATTATATGGTTTGAAGCAAGCTCCAAGGCAGTGGTATAAAAGGTTTGACAGTTTTATGCTTCAGCAGGGTTACAACAGAAGTCCTTATGACAGTTGTGTATACCACAGTCTGTTGAAAGATGGATCACATATCTATCTTGTTTTGTATGTGGATGACATGTTGGTTGCTGCTGAAAGGAAGTCTGACATTCAAAATCTGAAGAACCTTCTCGATCTTTGAATTTGAAATGAAGGATTTGGGTGCAAACCAAGAAAATTTTAGGGATGGAGATCCGGAGAGATAGAAGTCGAAGAAAGCTGTTTTTGTCTCAAGAGGTTATGTGCGTAAGATATTGGCCAAGTTTGGGATGTCTGGCCGCAAAACCAATAGATACTCCTATGGCATCAAATGTTCATTTGTCATTTATGCTTCACATCACCACCAAGAGAAAGAGTATATGTCAAAAGTTCCCTATGCTAGTACAGTTGGCAGTTTGATGTATGCCATGGTTTGCACTAGGCTTGATCTGGCTCAGGCAGTCAGTGTTGTCAGCAGGTTTATGGCTCAACCTGGAAAGAACACTGGAAAGCTGTTAAAAGGTTATTCAGGTACCTGAGAGGTACAGCTGATATTGGTCTCATTTATGGAGGTGATATCGGTGCAGTCACAAAGCTCTTGTGATCTTGATTATGCAGGTGATGTTGACAGTAGGAAATCAATGACTGGTTATGTGTTTACATTGGGAAATGCAGTGGTCAGCTGGAAAGCTACTCTTCAGGCTACAATAGCCTTATCAACTAATGAAGCAGAATATATGGCTCTTACTGAAGCAGCTAAGGAGGGTATCTGGTTGAAGGGGCTAGTCAGTGATTTGGGGATGCATCAGGATCAGGCTGAGATATATTGTGACAGTCTAAGTGCAATATGTTTAGCCAAGGATCAGGTTCATCATGAGAGAACCAAGCATATTGATGTCAGGTATCATTTCTTGAGAAATGAGAAGAGGGTTGTGGTGAAGAAGATCAGCACCAAGGATAATCTTGCTGATATGTTCACTAAACCAGTTCATCAGAGTAAGTTTCAGCTTTGCCTGGACTTACCTAATGTTCAAAGCTTGTAATCTGTTTCTAGAAACTCTACTGATGGCAGATCAGTGGAGTTGATGCTGTGGAGATAGTCTGGTACAAGTACATCTGGCATTGACGAATGCATCTGGTACAAGTACATCTGGTTATGCAATCTGTTTGACTCTGGTGAGAGTTGAAGTCAAGGTGGAGATTTGTCAGTAAAGTAACTTAAACTCTACATCTAGTGGAACCAATCCGAAGACTCAGTTGTGTGATGGACAGCTAAGAAGTGTATTCAATTCTGTGCATCTGTAGGGTGGAGTCTACTGAAGCTTCTGTCAGCAGAGTGATGTCTGCTGAGTCTTTGGAATACAAAGCAGGTCCCCAGACATTAATTACTGTTATGTGATGGCCTATACAGTGTCATTAAAAGGAGGACACGTGTAGGGGTATTTATGGTGTTTCAGACAAAGATTCCTGACGGCTAGGCTTTAGGGATTTGTACCTATAAATACAGTTGTTGTCGCATTGTCTGTGTGTGTGAAATCATAACTCAGTGCATAATAATAAAGATCTCTTTTCTGCCCGTGGTTTTTTATCTCTCTCACTTTGAGAGTGGTTTTCCACGTTAAATATGGTCCTACGCGCACCTAAAATAAGCTTGCTGCAAGGTGAAATACGGTCCTGGACAGAGGAAAGCTGGGATTGAGCAGCTATGTTAACTTCATTCAACTTTTGCCTCAATCTTTCGCTCACTGTTTGATCTTCCATCGATGCTGCTAAACCATCCATCTTTTCCTTTTTCTAAGTTTTCCACTGAAAAAAGCCTCTATAAGTTAGTTCAAGAAAACTGCAAATTCAACTACATTTTCCTTTATCATATACCCCTCTGTCCCTAAATCCACCTCCTCGAAAACCCACTAATATTTTAAACCATCCAACTAATCAAGGGCTCATATGTTGCAATCAAGACATGTTCGTGTATTGTCGTATTGACTACAAAGAAAAGACCCAATAAACTATAAGAACCAGACACCCGAAATTAGGGAATCCCCACAAGGCCTACAAATGTTTTCCATGCCTTTCTGATACTAAGTTATTATCTAATACAAAAAAAAAACTGCAAATTCAACTATATTTTCCTTATCATCTAACCCCCTCTGCAACTAAATCCACCTCCACGAGAGCCCCTCGTCCACCTCCTCAGAAACCCATAAATACTTTAAACCATTCAACTGATCAAAGGCTAATTGGATATCCTAAAGGCTAATGAATTAGCTAAACGAGTAAGCCATTCGAATACGAGGAAGAAAGTAAGAAACTTGACGAGAAAACGAATGACTAGAGCAAAAGAAAGAAACACAAATACTTTACCTGATAGAAACGAAAACAAAAAAAAGAAAACTGCAAGTTGAGTAGTCACTGAAAAGCTTGGCTAACGAATAGAATCCTTCCGGAATTGTTGCGCATTAACAACGTAGGGGAATTGTCGTGCATTAACACCGTGTGGAGACAACACACAATAACCTCCTGAGTACGGGAAGTTATTGTGTGTTGGAGAAAAAACCCTTTTTGAAGGGTTGAACGGTCAACTTTAGCGTTAATTACGGATAGGCTCCGATTTATGTCATCGAGAGTTAATGATATCATTAAATACTCCATACGGAGTAGTTGATGATGGGCTTTTGAATCACTCGATTCGGATGTCGGGTAAATGAGAAATTAATGGCTAAAGTTGGTAGAAAATATGTAGGAGATGGGAGTTGTAGGGAGGACCTCACCCCATTCTCCCACATTGGAAACTTGAGTGTTGGGAGCTCAAGTAATAAGAGCTAGTGTATACTCTTATAGATGTGCCCCAAGGGGCAAGGCACTTTTGTGCAGGAGGGAGGACTTAGTTTATTCCACACGCGGCGCCGCCGCCGCCGTCCGTCCGTCCGTCCGGCTCGAGCTCGGCTCGGGGGTTGCTATAATTTTTTGGACAAAATTTCTTTATGAAATTAACCATAAAATTAATTTTGGAATATTATTGTGTCATTCGACCAATCATAATTCATTGAGTCATTCGACCAATCAGAATTCAGACGACACATCATCCGACCAATCAGAGGAGTTGGTTATTTCGAAATTAACCTTATAATTTCGGCCTAGATGATTTCCTTGAGGGAAAAGTCGGTCGTTACTTTTCCAAGGGGAAAGTTTGATGATGTGTTTCGGCCAATCAGATTTGAGTATTGGCTCCTCCTCTCCACTATATAAAGAACCCCATGGATGAAAGTTTAATCATCGAATTTTCTCTAGTCTTTTCCACCACAAAACGTCTAGCATATAGATCTAGATATTGAGTCGAAGAGAAGTCGGAGCACTCTGTAAGTTCGCCGGAGCTCGGATTTTTGAAGTGCCTCTAAATCCGAGACGTAAAGCCGTTGTATCTTGGGAGACATTTGCTACTACCGTGGGCACCATACCGGAGCAATTTATCTTAAGGAAAGAGTAACTACTCGCCTCGGTTTGATTTCTAGTCCTTTGTTTTCTGCATCAATTTTATTGTTCCTTGTTCGAGTTAGATCTGTATGATAGTATAGATTGTGTTAGATCTGTTTGATAATATGACTATTTCTATTCGCATTATTTATTATCTAATTTAATAATCCGTAATTAGTTCCATAAATTACTGATCTGTTCCGTAAATCACTCCACACACACGATACACCTATCCCTACATTGTGTGGTGAGGGAATTTGAGGTGAAGTGACGAGTGAAACGATCAGAACCACACAGTTTAAATACATAATGAAAGTGTGTGGCGTGTGGTGTGCCACAAGGTGTCTCCACACCGTGTGGAGACACCACACAATAACCTCCCCCTGAGTACACCGTATGCAGCGGCTATGGTGCAACTTCAATTTCTCGACAAAACGGGTGCAGTTTATATGATAGGTTTTCGTCGTATACATGGATGGACCATTGTAGTTGGGTAGATAAGTAAATGGATAAATATTCCTCATGCAATCCGTAAAGCCCGAGAACTTACGGTAGCTTGGATGTAATTTTTTCAGCTTTTGACGTGTAATTTTTCAGCAACTTTGCTAGGGTGTATATTATATACAGTTTTATCCGATTTTCCACCCTAAAAGAAAGTGGGCCAGAATTATTTCGGGAGCGTGAATTCATGCAATAAACATTCTGACTCAACATAAGTTAAGATACGTTTGATTATTCTGACTTAATTTCAGTCAGAATTTAAGTATTTTCTAGACCCAATACCGTTCAGAAAACTTATTTCACACATCCGACCCAAATTCAGGCATAAAAATCTTAATGTTTTGCCTAAATGTAGGTCAGAATAAATATGTGCGAAAATTTGAAGAATAAAATTGGAAAAAAAAATTTGTGTGAAAAGATGTTCGATATTAAGGCCACCACAAAAAAATACTTGTCCACTCTTTCGGGTTGTTTTGCGGAAGTCATTACATTATAATCAATGCACATTCGAATAAGCACATTCGACCACCATAAAATCGATATTCGACAGACTCAATGTCGAATAAAACATCATTTGAAAAATAGAAACATTTTACTACATCCTAGTTTTGCTGCCATAGAATCGTTGGTGTTCAACTAACTCAGTGTCGAATGAAGGTTTATTTTATAAAGAAAATTTGTTACTAGTCAAACCCAATTGACAGTAAACTTGAATTGTTTTTACTAGGTATTGTCTAATTGGTATATCACTTAAAATACGTGAAAGTGTTTTTACACATCAAATGTATTACTCCATCCGTTCCAAAATAACTGATGCAGTTGTCAAAAATACATTTATTAAGATGTGAGTTAATACTTTAATTTGAATGCCAAAATGACTAAAAAACCCTTAGTCCATAATTAATGTGGAGTTGTATTTATTCTCTCACTCCTTGATAAAATAAGGGTAGATGTTGGAAAAACATAATAAATACGGGAATGTAACTGCCTCAGTTGTTTTGGAACAAATATTTTTGGCAACTGACTCAATTATTTCGGAACGGAGAGAGTAGCACATACCTATTTTTATTTTCTTCAATTTTACACTTTTTCGCGTTTACCCAAATTTAAATAGAATGTTGAATTTTTATGCTCAAATTTAGGTCAGAATATATTAAATAGTGTTATTTGTTTATAAGGACGTGTTTTGGTACTTAATTTAGGCACTTAGAACACACTTAAAAGATCACTAGTTATAAAGACAAAATAACAATGGTTGGACAAAAATAACCCCAATCCCTTCTTTTTCTCATTTTTCTATAGCAGGATCGACCCACCCCTCTCCCAAACAACCCTTTTCATCTCCTTTCTTCCATGGATGTTCCCTTTTCATCTCCTTTCTTCTATGGCTGTTTTTCCGGCGTGGCTCAGGTCTTGTTCCACCACGGTGATGATTTTGGGTCTTAAGAGGCTTAATAGCCTATGTCGAAGCTACTGAGGTTTGTGGCCGCTGTACATGGCCGCCGGAGAAGAAGACATGCGGTATTACGAGCCGTGAGAAGAAGATACGCGGCTTTGACACCGGATCTATCGTGGCTTTGCCGAACGAAGAACACATGCAAGCAGTTAGATTATTGATCCTGCAGAAGCTCAACTTTGCTCCAAAATTTCATCCTTTTTAAATTTTTGTTGATTGATACCATACAAAGTCAGATGATATGGGATTTTCAAGCGAAATTGGTGGTACTTGCAAATACAAGTAGAAAACAATGATCTGATTGAAAAAAAGGCTCTATTTTTCCTGTCACATTCAAGCCATTTGTTGCAAGAACGACTGAACTCATCTTACGAGATGGTTTTGGGGTATGAATTAAGTGCCGCTCGGTTTTTCGGAAAGTGCAGTGTTTGTTTTAGATCGACTTGTCGCTACATCTTTACAAAGTTCTTGCCCCGCCGCTCCTGCTTTGTTTCTTTGGCGATTAAGGATCTTTGTTTGGCACCTCTTTGTTGATGCTCCTTTGATTGATGTTTGGACTGTTTTGAGAATGGAACCTACTAGAGTTTTTGTTAATCATGATTCGATGCATTGATTGAGCTCTTCTTCTTTGCATTTTTGCTTTGTTGATACTCAGATTGTCCCCGCCGATGTTACGTTGGTGATCCCTTTGTGATTCGTGTTTCGATCATCGCTCTTGCTTTTGTTGGTGTTTTGAAAGGTGTTGATTTCTTTGGCTACTAAAGTTTTGAGGTGTGAACTCTTTGTGGCTAAATATCTATTGTTGTTAAATCTTCATTAATCTTTCTTTATTCTGACTCTTTTTGATAATACTTTGTCCAAAGTTGCTGATGTTCTCTCCTGAAGCTCCTAGTGTATGAATTTTGATGGGTGCTACAGGTTTGAATGAAGGCTCTGTAATGCAGAGTAAAGTGTTTAAGAAGGGAAAGTAAATTGAATCATGATGCTGTTGTTGATGATTGTATTTTGGTTTTTTGGCCCCATGTAACAGCTAAATTCTAATTTTGAGCTTTTGATGTTTGCCGGTAGATATAGTATATAAGTCAAGAACAACAATTGTTCTTTGATTTAGAGTTGGAGTATTTCAAACATCCCTCTAAGTAGTAAGTTTCATTTAATCTCTTTCTCCAAGTTTGAGTTAATTTGATTTGGAAGAAAATTGGTGCAATGACATGAATTTGATAATGTGTTTGACAATGATTTGGAATAAAATTGATGCAGTGACATTGATGTCTCTGCATATGTCACTGCATCAATGTTGATGTCACTGCATAAAATATTAATGTCACTGCATATCCGATAGCCGATGTCACTGCATAAATTGTTGATGTCACGCATATATGATTGCCGATGTCACTGCATAAAATGTTGATGTCACTACATATATGATTGCCGATGTCATTGCATAAAAATATGAATTAAGGTGAAAGATTTATGTTGATCATAGTTTTATATCAAAAGATATACCCATTTGAAGTCGATTTTTTATGAAGAAAAGAAATCGATTTTATGAAATTAAGTCGGAAAAATATCAAATGTCATCACGGTGTTGCTTCATCAAATGTCACTACATCCCGGTGATCACTGCATCCGATGGTCTCTGCATCGCGGTGTCTCTGCATCGAGGGTGACCACTTCCTCGCGGTGTCTCTGCATCGGTGGTGGCCACTGCATTGCGGTGTCATTTCATCGCGATGTCGCATATATGATTGCCAATGTCACTGCATAAATTGTTGATGTCATTCATAGATGATTGTTGATGTCACTGCATAAAATGTTGATGTCACTACATATCTGATTGCCGATGTCACTGCATAAATTGTTGATGTCACGCATATATGATTGTCAATGTCACTGCATATATGATTGTCGATCTCACTGCATATATGGTTAATTAATCGGGGTGGTGAATGCATCGCGGTGGTCAATGCATTGGGGGTGGTCAATGCATCGGGTTGGGCAATGCATCGCGGTGATCGCGGTGGCCAATGCATCACGGTGGTCACGACATCGGGGTGGGCACGACAACACAGTGGTGAATGGATCATGATGGTCACTGCATCGCGGCTGTCAATGTATCGGGGTGGTCAATGCATCGTGGGTGGTCACTACATCCGGGGTGGTCAATGCATCGGGGTGTTCAATGCATCGCGGTGGTCACTGCATCGAGGTGGTCATTGCATCGCGGTGGTCAATGCATCGGGGTTGTCAATACATCGTGGTGGTCAATGTGTCACGGTAGTCAATGAATCAAAGTAGTCAATGGATCACGGTGGTCAATGAAAAAAAGAAAAAATAAAGTTTCACCGAAAAAAAAAAAAAAAAAAAAAAGAAGAAGAAGAAGAAGAAAAAAAAATAAAAAAAGCGTTCAAAAAAAAAAAAAAAAAAAAAGAAACACATCAATAACAGCATTGGTTTCCGAACAAAAATAATTAGAACCTTCAGCGCGCCTGTTGCTCCCTTTTTCTTATTATTTTTTTTCTCATTAAGAGTATTTAGGTCTATCTATCTAATTTTTATCCTTATAACTAAGTGTTTGTTTTAGATGTTCTTTTTGCCTAATTAAGTCCAATATGTGTCCTTTTGAATAATTGTCCCTATTAAATATGTTTTATGACAGATTTTGGGTCTAGAAAACACTCAACTTTTAACTCAAATTAAATTAGAGTGGTCAAGGACATTTCTAACTCATGTTAGGTCAGAATATTGTATGATTTGAAAAAAATGCTTCCTAACAATTTCATATGTGATTTTTAGGTGTTGTGGTGCCTAAAAAAATAAAAATAGAAACCATGGTGCAAAGGCTCCCAAACCAAATCTTCTCCTTTCTGCCCTCCCAAATCCTTCGTTCCAAAGAGGGGCAAACCAGCCAACGAGGCTTAACTCAAGTGTTTAAGTGGAGATATCAGAAATTTGAAGGTTTTTTTTTCTTTTTTCTCTCGCTAATAAGGTAATTTCGTTTGCGGGGAAAAATTAACCCATTTTTTTCTCATTTTAATCTTCTTTCACATAATATATGTCACTTGTATTTTTTTTTTGGGTGCCTTTAAAGGCACCACACTTTTTTTACCTTAAGCACCACAACAATGCGAAAAATAGTTGATTACTCAAGGCACCACATATTAAATTTTAAATGATCAATCTACCAATGACACAACACCAATTAAAATTAAAAATTACCATATACAGATTATTTTTACTATTTTCAATTTTTTATATTACAATAACACCATTTCAACCATAATATATTAAAGTTTTTTTTCAACATTCAACCACCATCTTCCCCGCCGGAATAGGATCCTCTCAAGTACTTGAGGGAGTATTCTCTCAAGTAGGAGTGATCTAACCACACACCCAAAATGTGAAAATCATCTAACCGTCTATTTATTTTTTTTCAAAACTACGTCGTTTTGGTGTTAATGTGTAAAAATCAATGCACTTTACCCTTAAGTACTTGAGAGGATCCACTCCCCTTCTCCGCCCTTCAACCACCCACATTACCATTTCCACCACCTCTTATCATCCAAAATGTTCATCATTCTCTCTCAACCTATGGATTAAATCCACCATCTGACCCCAATTTCCAAGCAAACAATGAAATCGCCATCTGATTCATAATTTGAAAAAACAAAAAATTTCAATCCCTATGTTGTGCCGGCTGTGATATGAAGGTGGAGGAAAATGGATGTAAGAACATGCCTTACTACTCAAAATCACCTTTGACACCAGGTCAACAAGTGAATGATTCTACTAATTAAATTGACATAGCTCAAATTTCGCCTAAAAGGCTAGAACACTTTAGGATTTATGGTTTTTTTCTTTCGGTGAGCAAAAATCAGAATTTGAATGAAGAACTTGTATAAGTAATATAAATAATAATTGAAATGGGGAAGCAAAATGGAGAAGGAGATGGGTTATATAATGGTGACTCATGACTGAGAGGAATTTGATTGAATATGGAATAGGGGGAATTGCCCTGATAGTCTTTTTTTAAACTTGTCTTGCCTATATAGTCTTTCACTATTTGGGGGTTTAAAAAAAAATTTAAAAAAAAAAAAAAAAAAAAAAACCAAAATTTTTGTTTTACCCGTTTTACCCCTATTGAAAAATCCCCAAATTTCCCCCCCTTTTCAAAATTCGAATTTTTTCCTTATCATTTATATTTCCCTCCTATCATTTTCAATTCATCTTCCATCTTCTTCTTCTTCTTCTTCTTCTTCTTCTTCTTCTTCTTCTTCCTCCTTCTTCTGCTGACTTCAGAAGGACTTAGCTGACTTCACCAACTGACTTTTACAGATTGAATACACTTGCTCAACTGACTATCACTCAGATGACTATCATTAGTTCTACCAGATTAGAGATCAAGTCACACTTTGCTGACTATCAGATTGGTTCTACCAGATTAGAGATCAAGTCACACTTTGCTGACAAAAGCCCTCTACTTGAGATAAGAATCATAAAAAACTACAAACTTGGGGTCATTACTCAATAAATCATAATTCTTGTTCAAAACTTAAAAAAAAAAAAAAAATGAAGCAACAAATAATAAGGCATTTTGAAGCACCGGAGAAACACACCTCATTATTTCCAGGAAAAAGTTGTTGAAGTAGAGAATAAGGTTAATTTTTTTAGTTCCTAACTTTTACTGTTTTTTGTAAATAAGCTCCCGGATTTTTAGTCCTTTTTCCAATTCATCACGGAGCTCGTGAAGTGTATAAAAATGACTAAAAATCCGTAAAATAGAAAGTTATAGGAAAAAGAAAGTTATAGGAGAAAATTTGTGATGAATTGGCAAAAAGGACTAAAAATCCGAAAAAAAAAAGTTATAGGACTAAAAATGCTACCGGAGCAAAAAGAGGACTATTTACACAACTAAAAATCTAACCTGGGAATTACACAACTATCTCGCAGATAGGTCATTACAGGCTTAAGAGATGACCTAAAGGACGATTCACATGAAATTATACGCCATGCCTTTTCAAGCACGCAAACATAAACAGTAGTTTCATTCTGGGGGGTTGGTGATCACCTAAATGGTGAAGTATACATCAACTTTGGCTTCTTTTTAAGGATATGGAATTTTCTTATGTATCTTTAAGCCTTTCCAACTTATAGTAAAAACATGAAATATACAGACATATGAAATGCTAAACCGGTTGGGAATAACAGTGTTTATCAAGTAACACTTGACAAGAAGGCACATAGAAGCTAGCAACATAAAACACTAATGGCAGCTAAGACAGGAACAATATATACTCCTGCATATATGTCTGAAAAAGTAGCCTATCCCCCAACTCTTCAGAAGGTTCATGTAATTCTCAAGCACCTGAAGACAGAAAGGGTGCAAACACAAATCAGTCAGCTAAGTATTGTATGTATACCATTTAAATATATGAGAATGGAATAAAATTAAAATTACAAAATTAAAGCAAAACGTGTAGAATTTACGGGAACCCAAACAACTTTTTATTCAACTCAACTCTGAGATCCTTTTAAATCAGTAAAAGTGAACAGAAAAGTGCTACCAAGTGGGACTACATATTTCATTCCCACAAACATTTCCTGATCAATATTTCTGATTGGCTTCTCAGCGTTTGTTCATGATCATAGTTTTAGAGAATTTCTAACCATCCTTTCATGATGAGATGAAGCGGTTTCAGATCATCATTTGTGAGGATAAAGATTGTGTGTGTCTGTTAATTATAAGCCTCAGCCGAACGAGTTAATGAGCACGGATACACTTAACAAAAGCAGAAATAATAATATCTCTATAAATATCTCAGTTTCTCAGGAAAACCAAGTACTACAAGGAAGGGGTGAAACTAACCTATCAATTAATATGGTGCACATCTTCCCAGACCTTAATTATATATGCCATTGGCCTCGGAGCTTGCGGGGGGGCTACATACGACAGCCTGTTTCTGATCAAGACCACCTTCCAGAGTTGATAATTCTTTGTATCGTCGAATTAGCTTCAATGTCTACGTTGCTTCGAGATACAGGAAGTCATGCAAAACGTACGATAGCAAATTAACAAACAATATCAGCTCATATTTGTGATCTTTGCTATTTTTAATTTTCTGTTTTTCATGCAGTAAGAAATGACAAAGTGTTATGAGTTTAATATTTCAAGCACCTATTCTCGATTGAAACGTCAACTTCGATCCCCAGTTCCATCTGTTCTTCCTGAATCTGAAGAGTTAAACCCTTAAGTACTTGTGAGGGGAATCTAACGACAATCCTCTTCAATGTTGAAGTCTCTCCTAAACAGTGTGGCAACTCTTCTAGTTTTGGGCATTCAATCACAAGTTGCTCCAAACAAGGCAAAGATTCAGAAGCGGCATTCCATTGCACCAAATAGTGATCAATCAATTCAAAGAATTTCAGGTTGTGGAATGCCACATCTTCCATCTCCAATCGTGGCTCCGGGAAGGAAATAAATCGTAGCTTCAAAACCTCAAGACATTGTAGTTCCGCAATTGTTGATATAGCCGTCCATGGTAGCTCGAACCGTATTAAAGTCAGTTTCTTGAGAGTTGAAGGAAAGTTTATCGAGCATGGACTCCTCTTCCCAATGTGGTTTAGACTCATTGACTCAAGTTTCCTATGAATGTCCAATGTTTTTATTAATTCTTCATCATTATCAAAAGAATTTTTCAAAAAGGCACTTCAGTTTCCGAACAGCCGGCAACCTTTGCAGAAGCCGTTGTACATCTTTTTCAGTAGGTAATATTGGCTTTGAAAAGCTTACCACCTTATCCAATTTAAGATATGCATCCTGCTCATAGCCATCAGAAAATTTAAGGATGCACTTTTTGACTTTCACATGCCTAAGACTTCTCATTCTCCAAAAAGTTTCTGGCAAATGTAATCCTTCACGATAAGTCGTTGAAGACAACGACAATGATCTTATATTCCAGAGATTGGATATTGATGATGGAATAGATTCTGACCACAGACGAGCGTTAATATGTCTCAGATGAACGATGAGAGAAACCATAGAGCTAAGCACTTCCCCTTGCAATTGTAATTCTGAATCAAACACATGAGCAAGTTTAAACTTACTTACAGGGAACTCTCTAATAAGAGAGTTCCCTCTAAGGCGTCCAGAAAATAAGAGTAGAGAGCGTGCATTTGAAAGTGATGATGTAACAACAGTATTACCATCGCTTTGATTCCGCATGGAAACACGATACGGGTTATTTATTGAAGGGTTTGACGAACTAGATGATATTCCAGTTTCATGGTTCAACCAGAAAAAATTCTCATCTCGGCATTTTGTTTGACAAAAATCATGTATCACATCATGAACACCGAATGTTTTTATCTCACCAGCGGAACTTCTGGCACAAACAATGATAAGGCTTCTAGCTATCAACTAAGTCATGGAAGTATTCTTTCGCCACGTCTTCTATGCCTTTTGTCTTGGATTCTTGTACGAATCCTTCAGCAATCCATAGTGAAATCACCTCATTAACCCTAATCAGCCTATCCTTCGGAAACGCTCCAAAATAGAGAAAGCATGGTTTCAAATTCTCAGGTAAATCGTTGTAACTTAAATCCAAAATTTTGATACATCCCTCATCAAAAAAATAAGAAACCAACTTTCCTGCAACTTCACTCCACCATCTCAGGCATTTTTCTGTTCTAGCAAGAAGACCTGCAATTACAGTAACTGATAGAGGGAGGCCTTTGCAGTTTTTGGCAATCCGATTTCCAACCTTATACAAATATGGTGGTGAAATGACATTATGAAACACCTTCTTTCGCAATAACTCCCAACTTTCAACCTCAGATAGAAAACGCAGTTGATGCGGGCTACAGTTGATTTTGCATTTGTTGGCAACTTCATGAGATCGGGTTGTTAACATAACTCTACTACCATTTTTGTCATCAGGGAATGAACTTTTTACTTTATTCCAAGCACTTGCATTCCAGATATCATCTAGTACAATGAGATACTTTTAACGGCTCAAACATTTCCACAGTTGGTGAGCCAAGTCATCATTAGTCATGTCAGAGATTCTTTTCCCATCCCCCATAATGTCATGTAAAATATCGAGCAATAGCCTTCTGGTATTATGATCTTGCGAAACAACACAAAATGCAAATACCTTGAAATTGCATTTCACTAATGAGCAACCATAAACCTTTTTGGCTAAGGTGGTCTTTCCCAGTCCACCCATGCCAACAATTGAAACAATGTCAAGTGACATACTTCCCCGTGTAAGCATGCCAGTTATTTTTTCTACCTCATCCTCAAAACCCACGACTATTTCAATGACTTCGGAAGGTCTAGGTTGTTCAAAAAGTGTACTAATAAAATCAGTTGAGCAGGGGAGGCATCTTGCATTATGCACGGTGTTCTCTTTGATCTTCTTAAGCTCTGCCTTAACAACCTTAATTCTGTCCAAGATATCAGCAAGATAAGCCAGATGATACCATATGGGACGATCAAAAGCAAACCATGAAGTGATGCACGAGTTGATGACATATTTTGTTACATGCACTAAACGGACAAGATCTAACCATGTCTCATTCAGTTCATCTTGCAAGTCGAAGATATGATTGAAAAAAGGGCCAAGAGAAACCAATTCCTCCTCAATTTTGATAATCTTGTATTTCGCAAAAGGTGCATAATTCCGATCGCTGATCATCCTCTCTTTCAAGTTTATAAGATTTTGTATGAGAAAATCGAGGAATCGTGGAGAGATAACCATTGGGATATCGTATGCAACTGGATTTTGGAATTTACAGTAAATCAGTCTAATATTTGCATTGATCATTCCAATTTTCATCATAAAGTCACCTACAAACGCCTTTTTTTCTCCATCCATGTCATCAAAAGGGAGAAGGTTGTACATAGTCTCCCAGAAATGAATATCAATTTGGCTGCACATTAATTCCTCTGGATTCTCATCAGGAGGATCGTTGAGAAATGTCAAAAGAAAAACAATATCGTCTTGAAGGATTTGAAAATCATCCTTTAAAGGAGTCATCGATCCTCATATATGCTCAAAAGGGTTCCAAAGTACATATGGCCGTAAGGGTTTCAAAGTACAATCTAGCAACATCAGGCGTGGAAGGTTTGATCTTTTGCAGCATATGATAAAGCATAGAATTTGTTTCATATGCAGTTTTATCATTAGCGTCTTTTGCCCAATAAAGAAATATAAGGCATGCCGCGTCATTAGCAAAGGCTTGAACAAACATGTCGAATTCTCCCAACACTTTACTATTTTCTGTGCAATCCATAGTGAGTTCTAAGTAATTCCACAGAAAAAACAGCTTCTCTTTGAAGGTTTCGATTTGCTTCTTGAATGGAACAATTTCAGCAGACTTGTAGGTGACAAGATCATTTAGATTTTCCAGTATGGAATTCAGAAAGATAAAGATCTTATAACTCATTAAAGGCTTGCATCGAAATGACCAATAAAACAAACCTTCAAATTGTCTTTTGCTCTGTTGAATTTTACCTTCCAATTCAAAGATTGCTGAATGGAAATCTTGGATCGACATGTCGACTAGTCCCCATGACTCAGCGGGGCGTTCGAGGAGAAGAGATAATGATGATCCTTTGTGTTCTTTCAGCCATATCACTCTAAGAGGATGAAGGATCATAGCTCTTAATCTTTCTATGCTTACTTCATCAATAGTATGATCCCATGTTTCAAAGCAGCAGCAAAGCGCTTTCATGAATCTGATGTCCATTTTGAGCAGTTGGAGTTGGCCCAGCATTTGATCATCAAATGGGGCATACAACTCAATCGTTGAGAGCTCTTCATAAATCAATTGAAAGTATCCGATAGTCACTTTATCTTCATCCATTCTGATCCAAAAGTGAATCGAATCACTTAGCAATCTCAGCTGCTAGACTTTGATGATCAGTGTTGATGATCGATGATATTCTCTGGGATAATGTGGTAGTTGTTGGGGAAAGGTTTTAGCTGAAAATCAACAAAAGGTAGTGTACTAAGTAGTAGATAACAGACAAGATGTTAAAATGTTAACATTTGCTATAGTTGTTGTAGGTCCTGTTTAACTACAGCTAGCTGTAAATCTTGACAATTAAAGAACTTTAGCTCAATTATTTCAACATACAATCATATATTATATTTAATTTAATGCCATCATTCCAATTTTATTGAAAAACATCTACATCCTCCTGTCTTGTATTTTGCTGCGCCATTATTTCAACAAACGAATATGCACTAACGCATTATTGGAATTGACTTTTGTTAAGACAATTTTGACATTGCAACAATAGGTAAATTTGGAGCAGCCCTCTGAAGAAGGAGAAAAAAAAGAGAAGATTTTTGGGTAGACATTTATAGGGGATTTTGGCTGGTGATGAGTACACTAATAATACTTATTTTTCGGTATGATTACAATGTTTTGTATAAGTGCCTAAGGTACTAACATAATGAACAACCGAGGCAGAAAACAATTACGAATTATGAAAGAAAGAGTTGGTTAATCGTGCTCTAGAAGTTGACGTTATGAATGCCCGCTCCACAACCACAATTGTATCACATTAGGCACTTGTTCAGGACTTACACATCTGAGCAAATATTGTAAATTTTACCCCAGTTGAATATCAATATATATAATCCAGAAAGCCACTCACATCACATGTGGATTTCTGCCTTGAATACATAGTATAGAACCAAAAAAAAAAAAAAAAAATTTCTCTTCTGATCATCTCTCTTGTTTCGGTATAAATGCGGAGGATGCGGTTAAGAGTTTGAATCCAGAAGTAATTCCTCACGAGTCATGAATAATGAGGAAGGCCGCAATTAATGTTGATTGATGTGGGTCAAAGCCGATCCGGCGAGTTATGGGTCTGAACTGTTGATTGGCCAAGGACAGGACCCGATCGAGGCTTTAGTTTTGACCGACCACTTGCCGAGCCCTGAGCGGGTCTCCAGGGTCGGTGTTGACTGGTTCATGCAAGTTCCACTACGTACGTACCATTGGGTGACTGTTAAGATTGAAACGTCATCATGTCTTTTGTCTTCAAAGAGTATTCCCCATCATCAACCATAGGTAATTAATTAGCCAAAGTTTCTTAGGTAATCTCCTCCAGCACGGATCGAAGGATACCCCTGTGAGAGAGTGATTTATTAGACCCTTTATTTCTTATCTTTTTATTGAAACAATGGTGTCTACAATGGAGTAGAAGGAACAAAAATACAAGAAAATGATTAAAACACTGAAAAGTCATTATATAATTTGATGTATAATCGCACAATAAAACAATACTATAGGGAGCATTCCACCAATCAGTCTAGATTTGGATCCAAGAAGAAATTAAGCCATCTAAAAAGAAGTTTATTCCATGCTACAAGTGCAAAGCTCCATTCACCCCAAAACAAAAATCCACCATTTCTGGGCTCTAAAATATTGCAAATTAATGTTACATGTGCAAAGCTCCATTCACCCAAAACAGCCCGTACATTCGGTTATATTCACTTTTGGCTATCCAAAACACACCCATTTCATAGATTAATATCATCGTCTCAAACAACCAACTTCCTAGTATATAAAAGAATAGACTGCATTCTTAAAACAAGTTTGAAGAACTACTTTTCGAATCTACTGGCTTTCAACATCTACATAGTCCTTCAGTTAGTCGAATCTACAATATCCTTTGCTCATAAGCATGCATTATGGATAAGAGCATGTCAGATGAAGTAAAACAGATGTTACGTTATATAGAAACTTGATGTCGCCATTTCGTTAAACATAACTATACCTTGCTTGGGAGTCAAATTCTTGAACTTGGACAATTAGGTAGAAAATCATGTTCACATCATCAACTGAAATAATTTAAGAAACATGTCAATTATCCTTCATGTCTAAATCCAAATAAAGAAGTGAAACTGTGAAACCAATCCATAAAAATACCTGAACACACAAGTCTATTTAGCCTGAAGCAGTGCTTCCTCAAATCCACCTAGTCGTTTGGATAACATTGATAAATCTTCAAAGCCTCAGAACAGCTTCAAAGTTCACTATCGCTTCGAGATACAAGAGGTCATGCAAAACGATAGCAAATTGACAATTTCAGCTATTTGCGATATGATCTTTGTTATTTTCTGTTTTAAGTGAGAGATATATGGCAATATGTTAAGAGGTTAATCTTTCGCCTTTACTGAAACTTCAACTTCGATCCCCAGCTCCATCAGTTCATCCTGGATCTGAAAAGCTGAACTTTTAAGTACTTGTGAGGAGTTTATAAGGACAATCCTCTTCAAGGTTGAAATCTCTCTAAAACAGGGCGGCAACTCTTCCAGTTTTGGGCATTCAATCACAAGTTGCTCCAGGCAAGGCAAGGATTCAGTGGAGACTTTCCATTCCACTAAATCACAATCACTGAATTCAAAGAATTTCAGGTTGTGGAATGCCAATTCTTCCATCTCCAATCTTGTCTCCTGGATGGAAACATTTCGTAGCTTCAAACCCTCAAGACAATGCAGTTCCGCAATTGCTGATATCCGTCCACAATAGCTCAAACCACTCTAAAGTTAGTTTCATGAGAGTTGGAGGGAAGTGAATCAAGCGTTGTCTTTTCCCTCCGGACAACAGTCTATTTAGCCTGAAGCAGTGCGACAATTGATCTGTATCATACACATGCCATCCTTAATCTAATATGGCAGCCATCTGAAATCAGCCAAGAATTCGAAGCAGGATAGATAGTACACCAACTAGAGAGATATAATTGGAATGTATGTGATGCTATTCAGCAGTAACTCCTCGTCAATCCAACCTTTTAAGTTGTTGAAGTCCTCGTCATTGGCCTTGGAGCTTGCGGGGCTGCGGCTGCTTCCTCAAATCCACCTAGTCGTTTGGATAACATTGAAAGAAAATTCAAAGCCTCAGAACAGCTACAAAGTTCACTATCACTTCGAGATACCACAAGTCATGCAAAACGATAGAAAATTGACAATTTAAGCTATTTGCGATATGATATTTGTTATTTTCTGTTTTAAGTGAGAGATATATGACAATTTGTTATGAGGTCAATCTTTCACCTTTAATCGATTGAAACTTCAACTTCGATCCCCAGTTCCATCAGTTCATCCTGGATTTGAAAAGCCGAACTCTTAAGTACTTTTGCTGAGTTGTAAAGGACAATCCTCTTCAAGGTTGAAATCTCTCCAAAACAGGGCGGCAGCTCTTCCAATTTTCGGCATTTAACCACAAGTTGCTCCAGGCAAGGCAAGGATTCAGTGGAGGCTTTCCATTCCACTAAATTGAAATCACTCAATTCAAAGAATTTCAGGTTGCGGAATGCCAATTCTTCCATCTCCAATCTTGTCTCCTGGATGGAAACATTTCGTAGCTTCAAAACCTCAAGACAATGCAGTTCCGCAATTGCTGATATATCCGTCCACAATAGCTCAAACCACTCTAAAGTTAGTTTCATGAGAGTTGGAGGGAAGTGAATCAAGCGTTGTCTTTTCCCTCCGGACAACAGTCTTAGCTTCAGCGACTCAAGTTTCCTATGAAAGTCCAATATTTCTACTGATTCTTTGTCATTATTAGGAGATAATTTCAAATAACAGCTCAGTTTCTGAACTACCGGCAACCTTTGCAGAAGCCTTCGTACATCTTTTCCAGTAGATAAAACTGGATTTGAAAAGTGTACCACCTTATCCAATTTAGGATATGCCTCATGCTCTTGGCCATCTGAAAATTGAAGGATACACTTTTCGACTTTCACATGCCTAAGACTTTTCATTCTCCAAAATGTTGCCGGCAAACTTATGGAAGCATTACATGCATCCAACATTAAAGATCCTATATTCCAGATATTGCATATCGATAGTGTCGAGACGGAATTCGAAAAATAAGCATGTATATGTCTCAGATGTACCAAAGAGCTAAGTTGTTTTATATCAAATTCTTGAAACGCCCGGTCGAAATACAACACTTGAACAAGTCTAAGCTCCCTTAAAGAGAATTCCCGTTGGTCACAAAAACTGAGTGGAGATGATGCAAGTCCATGGTTCAACCGGATGAAAACACGATAGTATTCGATTATTGAATGGTCAGAGGAATCAAGTCCGTGGTTCAGCTGGAAAAAGTTCCCCTCTCGACATTTCATTCGACATAAATCATATATTAGATCATGAACACGAAATTCTTTTATCCCACCATTGGAACTTCTCGCACTAACAATGATAAGGCTTCTGTCAACTAGGTCGTGAAAGTAGTCTTTTGCCACATCATCTAAGCTTTTTGTCTTTGATTCTTGTACGAATCCTTCGGCAATCCATAGTAGCATCACCGTTTTTACCCTAATCAACCTATCCTCCGGGAATGCTGCAAGATAAAGAAGGCAAGGCTTCAAAATCTCTGGTAAATGCTTGTAACTAAGTTCCAAGATTTCCATACATCCCTCGTCAGATAAGTAAGAAACTACATTTTCTACAACTTCACTCCACCATCGTAGGCTTTTTTCTGTCCTAGCAAGGAGACCTGCAATTACAGCAACAGCTAGAGGGAGACCTTTGCAGTTTTTGGCAATGAGCCTGCCAATCTCATAAAGATATGGCGGTGAAATTTCATCATGGAAAACCTTTTTTTGCAATAAATCCCAACTTTCTTCCTCAGACAGAAAACGTAACTGATACGGGCTATAACTAATTTTGCACATGTCAGCAACTTCACGGGATCGGGTTGTGAACATAACTCTGCTTCCAATTTTGTCATTAGGAAATGAACTTCTTACTTCATTCCATGCACTTATGTCCCATATATCATCCAGTACAATAAGGTACTTTTGACGACTCAAACACTTCCACAAGTGATGAGCCAAGTCATCTTTAGTCATCTTAGAGAGTCTATCGTCACGCCCATTAATATCACACAAAATGTCAAATAATAGCCTTTTAGTATTATAATCTTGCGAGATAGAACAGAAGGCAAATACATTGAAACTACATTTCACTGATGAGGAACCATAAACCTTTCTAGCTATAGTAGTTTTGCCCAATCCACCCATACCAACAATTGAAACAATGTCAAGTGATATACTTCCACGTGTAAGCATGCCAATTATTTTTTCTGCCTCGTCCTCGAAACCCACGATTATTTCATTGATTTGTGAAGGTCTAGCTTGTTCCGAGGGTGTACTAATAATACTAGCTGAATGAGGGAGGCTCCTTGCATTATACAGGGTGTTCTCTTTGATCTTTTCAAGTTTTGTCTTAACAATTTTGATTCTATCAATAACATCAGAAAGGTTACCCATATGATACCAGATTGGATGATCAAAAGCAAACCACGAACTGATGCACGAGCTGATGACATATTCAATTAAATGTACAAAACTGACAACTTCTGACCATGTCTCGTTCAATTCACTTTGAAAGTCGAAGACGTAACTGAAAAAAGGACGGAGAGAAACTAATTCCTCCTCAATTTTTATGATCTTGTATTTCGCAAAAGGTACATATTTCCGGTCACTAATCATCCTCTCCTTCAAGTTTCTAAGATTTTGTATGATAAAATCAAGAAATAATGGAGAAATAAGCTTCGGAAAATTAAACAACGATGAATCTGGGAATTCACCGTAAAGCTGCCTTGTCTTCGCATTGACGGTTCCGATTTTCACAATAAAATCACTTAGAAGCATATTTTTCTTGACAAAACCCCCCTCCGTATCATCAAATGGAAGAAAGCCATACACATCCTCCCAGAAAAGATCATCAATATGGCTGGAAATTACTTCCCCTGAATTCCTATTAGGTGGATCATTGAGAAATGTCAACAGAAAAATGACCTCATCATGAAGAATCTGAAAATCATCATTGAAAGGAGTCGCTAGATTCTCAATGAAAAAGTCAACAAAGATCGACGCAGTCTGTCCAAATAGTAAAGAATCAGATTGCTGCAAATATATGGTCTTAAGAGTTCCGAAATACAATCTAGCGACATCGGGCGTGATAGGATTGATCTTCTGCAACATATGAGATAGCATAGGGCTAACCCTAGATGCAATTTTTCCATCTTTTGCCCAACAAAGAAATGTTAGGCATGCTGCATCACTAGCAAAGGCTTGAACAAACATTCTGAATCCTCCCAACTCCTTACTATCTATGCAGTTAGTGGTGAGTATCAAAAAATTCTTAAGAAATAATAGCTTCTCCTCCAAGGTTCCAATTTGTTTCTTGAATGGGACAGTTTCACCAGCTTTGTGGGTAACAAGATCACTTAGAATGTCAGTGATAGAATCCAAAAGCTTCACAATCTTATCACTTGTTGAAGGCTTTAATTGAAATGACAAATGAAACAAATATATGCACCATGCTTCTATTTCTATCTTCGACGTCTGAATTTTCCCTTGTAATTCAAATGCCAATGGATGCCAATCTGTGATGTCTCCTGTACGTATTGCATGGAATCGAGCAGCAAGAATTCCTTTTTCTGCTTCGTCTTTTTGCCATATCCTCTGTAGAGAAGTGATCACAGAGCTCAATCTTGCTCTGATTTCTTCATCAGTATCATCCCGTGTTACAAACAATAAGAGGAACCCCCTCAGGAATTTAAGCTCCATCATGTATAAGTGCAGTTGACTCCTCACCAGATCACCCCACTTAACATGCTTCTCAATTAAATAGAGCTCTCTTGCAACAGATACAAAATACATGTAATCCATTTTCTCTGCTTCCAAACTGATACAAGAATCTAAATATGTGCCATAGTGAAGTTGTCGGATCTTAGCATTTGCTATCTGAATCTGGGTCATAAAATCACTTAGAAGCATCTTTTTATCAGAGAAAACCTCTTTCATCTCACCGATGGAAAGAAGGAGATAAGAATGCTCACGGAAAAGAGCATAAACCTGGCTGCGGAGCCCATCTTCTTCTTCTGCTGCTGCTGCTGAGTTCTGATTAGCGAGAGACGTGAAAAGAAGTATGAGCGGGTCTCGAAGAATCAGAAAGTCATCATCCAAGTGCTCAAAAAAGAAGTCAACCCAACTAGCAACAGTAGCCGAGAGAACAACAGAATCAGATGAAGCTTCCACTTTTTGGGAAAATAGGATTGTAATATCAGGTGCGTAAGGTATGAACTTGTGGAACATATGAAAAAGGACAATGCTCATCTCAGTCGCAGTTTCTTCGTCTGCTTCTTTTGCCCAATACAAGCATGCTAAGCAAGCTGCTTTGTTGGCAAAAGCCCCAGCAAATTTCTTGATCCCAAGGAGTATATTTCTATCTGCACGAAAATCAAGGTTCTCCATAAATACTAGCTTGTCAATCAAGATATCGATTTGTTTTTTGAATGGAACAATTTTGGCTGCTCTGTAGTAGGAAAATCTGTCCATAATAAAACGGAGATCGGAAAATAAATACCCGATATCAATAAAAGATTCTGAAACCTTGGGTTGCATCGAGGAGGAACACAACAAATAATATTCACACCATAGCTCAACATGTAGCTTGCTCTTTTGAATTAATCCTTCAAGTGCAAAAGCCATTGAATCGAAAGCTTGGGCGTCTACTGGCCATGTATCAATCAGGCGATTTTGAATCAGTCCATTGCTTGTTTCTGCCCAAAGCAATCTAAAAGCAGTGATGGTAGATCTCAATCTAATTCTACTTTGTTCAACCCTTTCCCATGATTCAAGGCACGAGCAAAACAGGGACAGGAATCTCGAGTCCATTTCGAGCTGCTGGAGTTGGGTCAGCACTTGTTGATCATCAACAGCCCACGGAGCATAATACCTAATCATTGACAGCTTTCCCGAAATTCGGAAGAATCTTCGACTCATTTTCTGTTCCGATCAAGGGAATCACAGTTAACAACTTTCAACAACCACACAGACAGACAGATAGATGGATGGATCGATCTCAATTTCAGTTATGTTGATGATATTTTATGGTGGTTTAGGGATAGAAACTGCTCTACTCTCTCAATCAGTTATGTTGATGATATTTTATGGTGGTTTAGCGATAGAAACTGCTCTACTCTCTCAATTGTTCAGCCAGAAAAAGAACTGTTCATTGAGCAACTCAGGCTCTGTGAGATTAGAGCATCTCTGGTCATACAACTTTTAAAAACTTTATCATTATGTCACGTCATACTGGTTATAAACTTTTTCTCTATAAACTTTTTCTTCACAATCATAAACATTTTACACTGGCACACATCAAGATATAAATCTTTATTTACAACTTTAAAAATGGTCAATTATTTAAAAGGACTGATTTTCAACTTATTAGGGGTAATAGGACACTCTGAAATCTTATTTAGTTATAAGGATATTCTAATTTTAAAAAGAAAACTTATTTAGTTATAAGGACATTCTAATTTCAAGTGGATAAAGAGGAAGAAAGAAAAAAGGAAGGAGGAAAAAAAAATCGTTCAAAGTAAAAAAAACTAGAGGTTTTTATTTTTTTTATTTTTAATTTACCATATTTCTAAAAGTCATATATTTTGATCTAAAACTCGGATTATCACAATTTTTTCTCTAAAATTCATATTTTTTCGTCTTCTTTATTCTAAAATCAAATGTGATATTTTTCCGAATAAATTTCATAAAATCAATTTTCTCTTCATAAAATCGATGCGACGATTGATCGCGTCATTATGATTGACCACCTACCCGGATCAAAGGCCACCGGGATCCATTAACCACCCCGATGCATTGACCGCGATTCATTGGCTACCATAATGTATTGACCGCCGCAATCCATTGACAACCTTGATCGATGACATCTCATTGTAACGATTTACGAATGACGCCTCGTTGTAGCGATTTATCGATGACTTCTTATTGTAGCGATCATGCGGTGATGTCTTATTGTATCGAATTATGACCGACGTGTTATTGTAACAATTTATGCATACCTTTGGTTGTAAAATATGCATTTAAACCAAAAAAAACAAAAGAAATACGCTTATTTTACAAAGTTATCGAAAATTTAAACCAACACTAATCAAATAAACCAACATCAATCACATATTTAAAGATAACAAAGAAATAAAGTTACTTTACAAAGTTATCAAATGTGTGTATCAAGTTGTATACGCGGTGACATCAATATCATTGCATCGCTTATCTAATTGTAAATACGAATATCAATGTCACTGCGATAAGTCATCAATGTCCCTGCGTGATCGACATCAATGTCACTGCATAAGTCGTCAATGTCACCTGCATAAGTAATCAATGTCCTCGTGATCGAGACATCAATGTCACCGCGATAAAACCTAACAATGCATCGATCATTTCTGCTCTTGTTTTGCATTTTCTCCAAATGTGGAGCTTTTAATATGGATAAGTACAAGTTTGGTGAAACTACAAAGACTCTTCACTATGACTTTTGTAATGGCCACACGTTGTTTGTGCCCTCACGATAATTGGATTCATTGTGGAATCCTCAATTCTTTAACACGATCTTGAATCATTTGACGATCTTGTTTAGCTTAATGTCCCTGCATCATTCATCAATGTCATCTGATCGGACATCAATGTCATCGTGATCGGACATCAATGTCATCGCATAAGTCATCAATGTCCTTGTATCGACATCAATGCCACTGCGATAAGTCATCAATGCCCCTGCGTGATCGACATCAATGTCATCGCATCATACATCAAACCGTATCCTTTAGAATTTAAATTTTAAAAAAAAAAACAAACAAACAAACAGTGCTTCCTCTTTTTTTTTTTTTCCTTCCTTCCTTCCTTTTTTTTCCCTTCTTCTTCTTTATCCACTTGAAATTAGAATGTCCTTATAACTAAATAAGTTTCCTTCTTAAAATTAGAATGTCATTATAACTAAATAAGATTTCGGAGTGTCCTAAATGATCATTAATTCTCTAACGATGGCCTTATAACTAATATCCACCTTTAAAAAAACCTTTTACAACTCTATAATATGAACCCACAGTATAAATAAGTTATTTTTTATAAAATAAATATACGTATAAAATTACTACACATGAAAAAACAAAATTCAAAAAAAAATTCAGCGTGTGTGTATATATATATATACTAGCAAAATACACGTGCTCCGCACGTGTCCGGTCAAATTCGGTATTTTTAAAATTTAATATATACATATATAATTTAATATTATACATATATTGTTGAATGTGTATTTAATTTATAAAATGAGAAGATGTTGAGGAATGATAAACATTTTTTCAAGACAAAATATATATTTGACTTGTATAGCTCAAAATTTGTCTTAATTTTTTGCTTTATTTGGGGATATTCTCTTATTCCGTCCTGGCCTAAACGTGTGTCGTGTATGATGTATCTACGTATATTATTATACTTTCAACTTGGGTTATCGTCGCTACTTGAGGCACGGTGAATTCAATAATTACTTTAACTCTATTTTCTCGTTTGACACCAATTTATCAAATCCATTATATTTCAACCTTATATCTTGTTAATTTCTTAAAATGATTAACCCAAATTACAATGTCTATTACGTATCAACCATATATCTTAGTAATGTTTTTTCCATTTTTCTAATAGGAATATTACATTCTCCCTCTCTTACGGACATTCTTGTCATGACACTACCAAATGATTCTAGAGGTAGTCCTACCATCTTTCACGGTGCGACCCTTCATTCCATCAGGTAATCCACTATGATACCGCCTGTAACGCCTCGAAACTTGGGGTTAGTTGGTAATCGACTATGATATCACCTATAACGCCATAAAATCTAGGCTTAGCGGCGTTAATGGAGGCATAATGTATCCATTTAACTACTTAGATTCGGTGTCCTTTCTTGACCTATAATGGTTAATCTAGGCAACCATGTCCATTAGGTCTCGATCTTATATCTTGGTAATGAGTTTTTTCTTAAATATTTTTTTATTAGAAAATAAGAAAAGTACACAAGGCGGTCCAACACGCCTGAGTAAAGTTAGGAAATCTCAGCACCTAACCCCGCCTCATTAAAACCTCGTAGCGGCAAAACCCAAAGGAAAAATCTACTAAGAGTAAAGAGTACGTTTGTTCATTGCTAAGTCAAAAGGAATAAAAAAAAACCTCCCACCGAAAGACCCTAAGCTAAATTCTCCAAGTCAAAGCCATTATTTTTTGTTCCAACCCACATGAATCACTTTTTTGATCTCTTGGATCATTGTGCGAAGCGTAAGACTCGTCTCAGTATCTAGAGTATTAAGTTGTAGTGTAAGTTGCCCATTTATGTCCACACCAAGCTCGGCTTCAGCTTTTGTTCCAAGGGGAGGACCCAAAACCATGCTCTGATTCCCCATAAACGGACAAATTTTTTTCTTCACTCACATCATCTTCCTCATCATCAGTGTCTTATATATCCTTAGTCAATAAAGTGATTTTAGAATTTATTTTATCTCCAAAAGATAAAGTTTGTGGCAAAAACTGTCTATTGATGTTAGCTAAGTGAGCCTCTGGTAAAGTTAAAATCATCATAGGATGATGGGCGCATATTTAGGTGATTCTTACCGTTCATCTTTATCTTCCACATGCGATGTGATCATACTCTGTTGTGGCCCGACATCCTTAAGAGGATCCGCGTGCTCTAATTCCTCTGCCAATCTTTGATAATCACACATGTCCTCGTCAAAAATGAAGTCATCCACATAAGATTCCTCAATATTCTCCACCCTCTTACCCCAACCAACCGGGTCATTATCCTCAAACAAAACATTATTTACAGAATCGCCTCCATTTTTGTTATTTTATCTTTGTTATTCCTGTAATGGGTTTTAGATGTTAGAAGTCTCTGCCATCTTTGATTTTTCAAGTCGGTTTATAAAGGTTCTTCGTTGTTCGCGTAAATATGCCTTACAGATGCTTATGTGAAAGTGGTGAAAGTAACATTGTTACTTTGAACTTTTTGATAGTATAATAATTTCTCAATCACATAATATTTTGCGATGAAGGAAAAAATTATTTTCAAAAGACATTCTTGATGTTTTATATCATCTATTGGTATGATTACCCGGTTTTTCTTCTACCAAAAACCCGATACCTAAGGTAAAATGATAGAATAGATTTGAGTTGAATTGAATACAATACACATATATTGATAGTAAAAATATAAATTACTAATGTAAGGTGTAGTTTAATATAAAATATATAGAAAAATGTAAAATGTGTTGCATATCTTAAGGATAATGATAAATCGATAAAGATCAAATATGCTTAAGTTACATATTGACGATGTTTAGAAATTGTCTAGTCGGATAATCGGATTCTTTTGAGAGAATTCCAATTGGAAAACTGAAGATTTTGTTGATCATTTGCTGCTGTGTCGTTGAGACTGCCTATGTACCAAGTTTGTATGTGATCAAGCCACTTAAAGTACTTCTTGTTTATTAGGATGAAGATCCTTTTATAGGCGTTATACACGAAGGGGATTGATCGTGGATCCCTAATTTTGTGACCTATGATTGAAAGGATCGTGTAGCAGTTTTTACCCTTGCCTTAATGGGGCGATAATCTCTGAGTCATTAAGAGAGCACTTACAATTGTAGAGTAAGGTCATGCATAATGTCTAGAAGGCCCAATGATCGAGAGTTCATGTTGTCTGAGTTCTCACACGTCTCGTTCAAAGTGAACAAAGTGTTCGTGATAGCCAGGTGTCAGGTCGGCAAAACGCAGTCAGATGTAGATTGTGCTGAACCCAAGAGAGACCAGTCAGGTCGGATGATGTGGACTACAAAGCTAGGCTAGGTCCAATGTAAGCCCAATTATGAGAATGGTCCGATAACTCATTTGTGAGTGCCACGTGTATGATTCCGGGCCGTAGTCATGTCAAAAGCCCTATACTTGAGCTGGGCCGTAGATTGTAGGTTATGTCTGCAACCTTGAGACATGGCCCAAACTAATAGGCAATATCTTAACCGTTTTTGACTTGATTGATGTCTGCTAGCCTGTCTCGCGGAATTTGAATCATTTTATCCTTCGATGGAGGCGTTATTTCGTACGCAATCAATCATATAAGCCGATAACCGAGGAGCTTCTTCGAACTCTGCCTATAAATAAGGCAATTGCCTCTTTCAATTAATCAGATAAGGCCAATTTTTGATTTTTTTTCCTCTCGGTGTGCGAGCCTTTCGAGGAACCATTTACGCTTCTTTTTTATATCCAAAACATTTCTCTAACGTTTCTTTAGCATATTTTCTATATTTTTTGAATATAATTTATATTTTTATTTGGTTTTGGCGCAATAAGGTCGTCTTTGACCCAAGTGAAGACCCACCTCCTACCATGCATTTTGTAGGTTTAAAGTATAATGTACAAAAATACATGTGCTACGCACGTGCTTAGTTGAAATGATGAAGAAGCGTGTTTCCATATACATGTATGCACGCTGGTAAGTACAAAAAAAGGGGAAAATTTTACGATTTAGAGTACTCCATTGGAGTATAATGTATTTTGTTTCTCGCTATTTACTTGTTGAATTTATTAATTGAGAAATATTTTTGTTACAACAAAATGTGTACAACAAACCCAAAAGAATCAAGGGACAATTATTCAAAAGGACGTATATTGGACTTAATTAGGCAAAAATGACACTCAAAATAAACACTTAGTTATAAGGACAAAAATTAGATAGATAGACCCAAATACCCTTAATGAAGAAAAGAACTTAAAAAATAAAAAAAAGAAGGAACATAAGGGTTAATGTCATAATGTGTAATGTTGTTGTTAATTTTTTTTCTTTATAATGAAAAAAAAGAAGGACGCATTTTTTTTTTAAATTTTCTTTTTTATTTTACTTCAGCTAGACGCTGAAAGTTTTTTTTTTTTTTTTTTTTTTTTTTTTTTTTTTTTTTTTTTAGTTCGGTGAAGTGAAAATTATTTTTTTTTTTCATTGACAACCACGATGCATTGACTACCGTGATGAAGTGAAACCGCGATGATGATCGACAATCGCGATGCGAGACGCGCGAGATGAAATGATACCGTGATGCACCGACAACCGCGATGCATTGGCAACCGCAATGCAGGGGCAACGATGCAGTGACCACCCCCATTGGAGAGATACCGCGATGCATTGACCACCCCGATGCAGAGACACCGCGATGCACTAATAACCGCGATGCATTCACCACCGCGATGCATTGACATCGGCAATCATATATGAATGACATTTGATATTTTTCCGACTTAATTTCATAAAATCAATTTCTTTTCTTCCTAAAATCGACTTTAAATGGCTATATCTTTTGATATAAAACTACGATCAACATAAATCTTTCAACTTAATTCATATTTTTATATAGTGACATCGGCAATCATATATGCAGTGATATCAATATTTTATGCAGTGATATCAACAATTTATGCAGTGACATGGACAATTTATGCAGTGACATCGACAATTTATGCAGTGACATCAACAATTTATGCAGCGACATCGGCAATCAGATATGCAGTGACATTTGATGAAGCAACACCGTGATTACATTTGATATTTTTCCGACTTCATTTCATAAAATCGATTTCTTTTCTTCATAAAATCGACTTCAAATGGCTATATCTTTTGATATAAAACTACGATCAACATAAATATTTCACCTTAATTCATATTTTTATGCAGTGTATCGGCAATCATATATGCAGTGACATCAACATTTTATGCAGTGACATCAACATTATATGTAGTGACATCAACATTTTATGCAGGACATCAATACTCTAGAATGTAATTCTGTATCCTTGTATCTTTTTGGTTAAAGGTAAAAAATTGTATAACCAAGGTATACAAGACACTTACATCCTAAATAAACAAAACTTGGGTCATATGAGAAACCTCACAGAGCTTATCCCAGGACAATGACACAACATTGGCTGAGTAAATAATTTATCATCAAAAGAGTGTTCAAATAAACAACTCTAAGAAACCAAAATTATAAACTCAACCAACTTGAGCCTCGGGTGCATACACAACAAAAATCCACAATGAAGAGGAACATTGTTGAAAAAGAGAGGTATATGCACCTGGAAAACACCCTAAATTGTACAAAATCCACCAGAATTGTCTATGCCAGTCCCAGGGCACATGAGCCAAAAGATGACCTAAAAAACCCACCAACAAGCACTACCACAAAAGCATTGCACAAATCATAGGGCCAAAAAACCAAAAACCATAATACAAAGATACAATCATCATCATAATTAATTGTTCTTTCCTTTCTCAAACACTTTGTTCTGCAAATGAGAACCCTCATTCAAACCAGCAACAACAACAGATTTTTGTGACCTCAAAGAGACAGCACCAAATTCAGAAAACAAAACAGTAGCATTTATTCCAAAAGAATCAACAGCAGATTCAAAAGGGAGCAGCAGCAACAAGGCATATATCAGGTAGAGAGATTGCAGCAGACTTGTCAAAAGATGCATTTGAAGCAGAAATCTGAACAGAATCCCTAGAAACATAAGCATTATCAGACCTCAAAGCCATCATACTAACAGAAACATGAACTGATTCAGAAGTAAAAGCAGCTGCAGGGGAAGCACCAATATCCAAACCAGTAGAATCAAGAGCAAAGATGGACAACTCTTTGAACAACAAGATCTTCAAAGAGAATAGAAACTCGACGTAATCAGGAACTAACCCTGCACTCACAGACTTAGAGACAGGTTTTAAAGCAGTGTTATCAACCGAAGACTTCAAAATAAGGTTCAGGTTAGGAGGGCATTTCAAAACCCGAATATCAGAGCCAACAGGAGCAGCTTCAGGCTGTAACTTCAAAAAAGTATCAGACTTAGAAACATTGATTGTACGAACATCAGCAGGTGCTCTATCAAAGTTGGGATCCAAAAGGCCAATTTTTTATGCCTGAGCATCGCCCAAGCGTTTTCCAGACTTCAAAAGCATTGGAGAAACAGACCGAGCATCACCAAAACCACTAGCAGCAGCCATCGCATAACGCTGCAAAACCCTAAAATTGGAACACACTGGCTGTGAAGAATCAGAAACTGGCAGAGCAATAGCAACATCGGGCTTACTCGGACTGGGGACCAAAGAATCAGAGGCCTCCAATTGACCAACAGTCGGAGCATGACACACTACCGGAGAAAAAGAAATCTTGCCCGGACAAACAGTACTAGCGGGAATATCATCATCAGAGCTTAAAGGGCGACGAGCACTCTTAGGGCTCCTCCGATTCTTCTAACCCATGGAAGTAAAAGAGAAAAGAGCAGGAACGAACAAAAAGAGAGCAGATCAGGAGGAATTGCCGGCTGCAAATGGCTTGTTAGAAGAAGGGTAATTTAGGAAACATAAATGAAATTCGTCCTTATAACTAATGATCTTTTAAACGTGTCCTAAGTGCCTAATTAAGTCCCAAAACACGTCCTTATAAACAAATAACACAAGAATGAATAGGTCCTACATCAAAATCAATGGTGTAAAAATATATTGTGGCACTTGTTATACATATTTGTTGTCGCACTGTCATAATTCTTAATTGATTTTAATATTGGTTATTTCTTAAATGATCATGGTAATAATGTTTTTGTGTTCCACATCTATCCACGGTAGGAGCAAATATTAGTTGTGTCGACAAATACTTCATCTTATTGTTGTACTTATACAACAACAAAAAAAAAAACAATAACAAAAACGACTTACTTATGTTGATGAACTTGTATTTATCTCTTTATTGAGATTCAAATCTGTACTTCACGTTATGATAAGTTGTGTATATGTAGTACTGTAGTACGGGGAAAATAAATTCAAAGATAAGAATAAATATAATAATATATAATAAATAAATAAATGGGGAAACACGAACGTGAGAAAGACTTATCTATATAGATCTTTATCATTGTTATGCAGATTGGCGACCCTCTGTTTGCATACAGCGTAATTGATCTTCTTTTCCATCTCCGGATGAGGTAGATTCTTACGGCTGTAAAACAATTTACCGTAGTTGTCCTCTTTGCATTTTTCTGTGTTATTTGTCATTTACATGTGATCCCTCGAGCTGTAATTTGTCTCTTTGTTCGATTAATGTCTTAGTTTTGGTGTGATTTCAAGATTGTCCCTGGTTGATTTCATGCTAGCAGCATGTCATTGATATTTTGTGTCTTATGGCAGGATTAAGGACAATTAACTGAATCTTAATAGAGTTATAGTGGAGAGATTGTTCTAAAAATGAGTTTGGACCAAGTCCTGCATTTTCAGTCTGTTTTTAATGGATTTGGCTATGCTTGAACTGAAAAAAGATGTAGGGCACAGGTTTGAGGGCAAGTTGGAGCATGAGTTTCATGTTCTAACCACTGGAGCATCATGGATCCTTGTTTGCTTCTGTTTATGTTGGATGCATCTGAGGTAGATTGTTTCAGGTGAAAAAGGAGGTTCCATGAGCTGCCTGGTTTATTTGATTGCTTGCCTCGATAGTAAGGCGAGGCAAGATAAGTACAAGTGTTGGATGGTTCTGTCTTTTTAGGGATATTTCATGCAATTGATGCTGAGAAAGATTTTGGTACACTTAATCACTTGGAGTATGTTTTTACTGGTTTGCATATGTTGTACCTTATTAAATACTCGCAGTTTCGCTTTGGTGTAGGAATTATACCGAAAATGGCTCATTTAAGCAAAGATGTTTCTAGGGGATAGAAAATTATTTCAGGCAGCATTGTGAAACAATCCTTGAAGACTATGATAATTCCAGCCAAAGATCTTATGCAAGTCATTGCAAAGGTTTTTGTCCAACTTTGTTTTTCCATATAGTTTTGTTACATGCTTCATCACTAATGCTCATGTGACATAAGAGTGTACTGTGTATCTTCATTTTCTGGTGAATAGGATATTTGTCTCTCATTCATTGTAGGTTCATATATGCAAGCTGATGATTTCTGCTGAGAGCTAACCAAGGTTAGAAAGATTTGCAAACCTTATAAGATTTCTGCTGAGAGCTAACCAAGGTTTGCAAATGTATGCATTTTGTAAAGCAAGAGAATAAACTGTGTATTGTTGTTAGCCTTTTTTATAGTTCCGTGTTTCTTGATTTACCATTTTTTGTTTGTTTGTAACACGTTGATTCCTGACTTTCTATGTCCAACCTTTAATTTGACAAAATTTTCAGTGGACATAATTTATTGTTTAAATATGTTTACTATTGCGTTCTGTTGCAGGTAGATTCATATTCGTTAATTATTGGAGAATCAAACATTGCCTTTGTACAGGTACGTACCAAGACATTATGTTGTAGTGGATGTGAATATTCGCTTCGGATGTTCTTGTTCTGTGGATGCAGCTTCTTATTATGCTCTTGGTTTATGTTTGTTTGCTTCTTGTTTCCTTTTTATGCTAGAATTTTCAATTTTAACCCCCATGTCATTTGTTGGGTACTGAGGGCATTAGGCATATGGTACTGCAAATGGAAAGTCTTCTTCATGGGAGCCCTTTATTTTCCCCGCGCACCACACTGAAGCGACGTTTCCAAAGTCAATTTGTCAGTCAAAAAACTTTTAGAAGGTGTAATGTGATATTCGACCTTTATAAAAGTAAGATTCTTGAAAGGCTTTAAAAAGGTTGATTCAGTATCAATACACAACACACTTAATCAATCTTTTCAAAGTTGATTATTGAGTTAAAATTTGACATTAAAAAGGTGAAATGTGAGGTTAGTAGTTTGTGCAGAAAAGGGAAAGAAAAAAAGGAAAGACCGACAGATTTTAAGTTCTACTGTGTAGTGCACGATGAAAGATGGCCAAATTTAGCTATAAAATACATCAACACGTGTACTTTTTTTTTCTTTATCAAACGTGTACCGTTAGTAGTTTGTGCAGAAAAGGGAAAAAAAAAAAAAAAAAAAAAGACCGACGGATTTGAAGTTGTACTGTGTAGTGTACGATGGAAGATGGACCAAGTTTAGCTAAATACATCATCGCGTGTAGTTATAAGATGGGCCAAGTTTAGCTATAAAATTTAACAACAAAAAAATATGGCTAAACAAATATCCGCGCCAAGAAGGTGTGCCCACATGTGGCCACATGGACACCACATTAAATGTTTTTATTATTTTGAACAACATAACGTCGGTGAAACCGACGGCCGTTCGCAGTACGAGCGTCACTAAAATTGACGTTGGAATACCAAATCACTTTTTGACTTTCACCAAATGAATGAACACGAGATCAATAACGTATTCATTAATGATAAGAAAGAGAAATGTCGTATAGAAAATGAGTGAAACACATTTTCAAGTATATTAATAATCTAGAAGCTAAGGTGTCCTGGGATATTTGACCGTGTAGTTATGGTCCGTTTATTGTTTCTCTATAATGTTTAATTACATAAAGTTGAAGATATAGGGATCGACTTTATGACATTGTTCTCCGATACATCATATTATGGTTTATTTTGTATGTGGAAACTCCTGATAGGGCTGGAAGAGAAGTGATTCACAATCTTAACATCTCTAAGAAAGAGCTATCTCTTGCAGAGAATGTGATATGTTTTTGTAGCTCTCTTTCTCTTGTGCCTTGAATTTGTTACGGTTTAGGCTTACGCGATTTATTTCTCTTTGAAGATCTATTCTTTGATATTATCGTTGATAACGATTTATGTTGGGTCATTGTGCTTTGCACGGCTCACGCTTCAATATATATATATATATATATATATATATATATATATATATATATATATATATATATATATATATATATATAATATGTCGGCGTGCCATCGTGTCCTTAAATTTTGGAATTAACCGTATCGCCGTGTCCGTGTCGTGTCGTGCGACGTGTCCGTATCCGTGTCTGGAGAGAAATGAACCGGTTGGTAAATATGAAGCTTTTGCTTCAAAGCTTTGATTAGTCAGCAGTTCACAATGGTAAAAAACTCATTCTAAAGCTTTATAGAATTTTTTAGAATGACCATTGGAGATGGCTTTATAGGAGAAATTATACAATCAGATCCATGTAGGAACTCATATTCTGTTTTTTATGATTACTATATTTTGTATAAGCGCCTAAGGTACTGCCATAATGAACAAGTGAGGCAGAAAACAATTACGAATTATGAAAGAGAGAGCTGGTTATCGTGCTCTAGAAGTTGACGTTATGAATGCCCGATCCACAACCACAATTGTATCACATTAGGCACTTATACAGAATATTGCTATTCAACATTTAATGCTAAACAGAAAATAGGGAAAGAAAGCCTTGTGTGGGTCAAAGTCATGAGATTGACACAGATGTTAAGCTGATCCGGCGAGTTATGGGTCTGAACTGTTGATTGGCCAAGGGCAGGACCCGATCGAGGCTTTAGTCTTGACCGACCACTTGCCGAGCCCTGAGCGGGTCTCCAGGGTCGGTGTTGACTGGTTCATGCAAGTTCCACTACGTACGTACCATTGGGTGACTGTTAAGATTGAAACGTCATCATGTCTTTTGTCTTCAAAGAGTATTCCCCATCATCAACCATAGGTAATTAATAAGCCAAAGTTTCTTAGGTAATCTCCTCCAGTACGGATCGAAGGATACCTGTGAGAGAGTGATTTATTAGACCCTTTATTTCTTATCTTTTTATTGAAACAATGGTGTCTACAATGGAGTAGAAGGAACAAAAATACAAGAAAATGATTAAAACACCGAAAAGTCATTATATAATTTGATGTATAATCGCACAATAAAACAATACTATAGGGAGCATTCCACCAATCATCAGTCTAGATTTGGATCCAAGAAGAAATTAAGCCATCTAAAAAGAAGTTTATTCCATGCTACAAGTGCAAAGCTCCATTCACCCCAAAACAAAAATCAACCATTTCTGGGCTCTAAAATATTGCAAATTAATGTTACAAATAATATTTAATTAATAAATAATTAGGAAGAAACACTCTTTGGGGAAACAAACTCACACTTTTAATATAGTAGAGATAGAGATTAATAATATCATCGTCTCAATTAAACAACCAACCTCCTAATATATAAAAGAATAGGCTGTATTCTTATAACAAGTTTGAAGACCTACTTTTCGAATCTTCTGGCTTTCATCATCTACATATTCCTTCAGTTAGTCGGATCTACAATATCCTCAGCTAACTAATAATAGCAAGGCCTCCCTCTCCCTTAGGTTTCTATTCATGTCAGATGAAGTAAAACAGATGGTTACGTTATATAGATACATAAATGAAACTTGTTGTCGGCATTTCGTTAAACATAACTATACCTTGCTTGGAGTCAAATTCTTGATCAACTTGGACAATTAGGTAAAAAGTCATGTTCACATCATCAACTGAAATAATTTAAGAAACATGTCAATTAGCCTTCATATCATGTCTAAATCCAAATAAAGAAGTGAAACTTTGAAACCAATCCGTAAAAATACCTGAACAAACAAGTCTATTTAGCCTGAAGCAGTGCTTCCTCAAATCCACCTAGTCGTTTGGATAACATTGATAAATCTTCAAAGCCACAGAACAGCTACAAAGTTCACTATCGCTTCGAGATACAAGAGGTCATGCAAAACGATAGCAAACTGACAATTTCAGCTATTTGCGATATGATCTTTGTTATTTTCTTTTTAAGTGAGAGATATATGGCAATATGTTAAGAGGTTAATCTTTCGCCTTTACTGAAACTTCAACTTCGATCCCCAGCTCCATCGGTTCATCCTGGATCTGAAAAGCTGAACTTTTAAGTACTTGTGAGGAGTTTATAAGGACAATCCTCTTCAAGGTTGAAATCTCTCTAAAACAGGGCGGCCCAACTCTTCCAGTTTTGGGCATTCAATCACAAGTTGCTCCAGGCAAGGCAAGGATTCAGTGGAGACTTTCCATTCCACCAAATCACAATCACTGAATTCAAAGAATTTCAGGTTGTGGAATGCCAATTCTTCCATCTCCAATCTGTCTCCTGGATAGAAACAGCTCGTAGCTTCAAAACCTCAAGACAATGCAGTTCCGCAATTGCTAATATATCCGTCCACAATAGCTCAAACTTCTCTAAAGTTAGTTTCATGAGAGTTGGAGGGAAGTTGAACGAGCATTGAATTCTCCCTCTGGACAACATGGTTAGCTTCAGCGACTCAAGTTTCCTATGAAAGTCCAATATTTCTACTGATTCATTGTCTTTACAAAGAATTTTTTTTTTCAAATAACAGCTCAGTTTCCGAATAGCCGGCAACCTTTGAAGAAGACTTTGTACATCTTTTCCGGTAGACAAAACTGGTTTTGAAAAGTGTACCACCTTATCCAATTTGGGATATGCCTCATGCTCTTGGCCGTCTGAAAATTAAAGGATACACTTTTTGACTTGTACATGCCTAAGACTATTCATTCTCCAAAATGTTTCCGGCAAACGTATGGAACCAGTGCATGCATCCAACATTAATGACCCTATATTCCAGATATTGCATATCGATTGTGGAATAGAAATCGAATCGGAATACAAAAAAGAAGCATGTATATGTCTCAGATGTACAAGAGAGCTAAGTTGTTTAATATCAAATGCTTGCAACATCAGATCGAAATACAACACTTGAACAAGTCTAAGCTCCTCTACAGAGAATATGCACTGTTCACTAAAACTGAGTAGAGATGATGCAAGTCCATGGTTCAACGGGATGGAAACACGATAGTGTTCGGTTACTAAATGGTTAGAGGAACCAGATGACGTAAGTCCATGTTTCAACTGGAAAAAGTTTCCATCTTGGCATTTTGTTTGACATAATTCATGTATCAGATCATGAAGACGAAAAGTTTTTATACCGCCATTAGAACTTCTCGCACCAACACTGATAAGGATTCTGTCAACGAGGTCGTGAAAGTAGTCTTTTGCTACATCTTCTAAGCTTTTTGTCTTAGAATCTTGTACGAATCCTTCAGCAATCCAGAGCAGTATCACCTCTTTAACCCTAATCCACATACCCTCCGGAAATGCAGCAAGATAGAGAAGACATGGCTTCAAATTCTCTGGTAAATGCTTGTAACTTAGTTCCAAGATTTTCATACATCCCTCGTCATAAAGGTAAGAAGCTACCCTTTCTGAAACTTCACTCCACCACCTCAGGCTTTTTTCTGTTCTAGCAAGGAGACCTGCAATTACAACAATAGCTAAGGGGAGGCCTTTGCAGTTTTTGGTAATGAGCCTTCCAATCTCATAGAGATAAGACGGTGATATTCCATTAAGAAATGCATTCCTTTGAAATAACTCCCAACTTTCTACCTCAGACAGAAAACGCAGTCGATGCGGGTTACAACTAATTTTGCATTTGTTAGCAACTTCACAGGATCGGGTTGTGAACATAACTCTGCTTCCATTATTGTCATTAGGGAATGAACTTTTTACTTCATTCCATGCACTTACATCCCATATATCGTCTAGTACAATAAGGTACTTTTGACGACTCAGACACTTCCACAGCTGGTGAGCCAAGTCATCTTAGAGAGTCCATCGTCATCCCCATAAATATCACGTAAAATGTCAAGTAATAGACTTCTAGCATTATAATCTTGGGAAATAAAACAGAAGGCAGATACGTCAAAATTATCTTTCACTAACGAGGAACCATAAACCTTATTAGCTAAGGTAGTCTTTCCCAATCCACCCATGCCAACAATTGAAACAATGTCAAGTGACTTATGTTGACATGTAAGCTTGCCAATTATTTCTTCTACCTCATCCTCAAAACCCACAACTATTTCATTGAATTTTGAAGGTCTAGCTTGTTGTGAGAGTGTAGTAACAAAACTAGCTGAACAGGGGAGGCACCTTGCATTAAACATGGTGTTCTCTTTCATCTTTTTGAGCTTTGTCTTAACAACTTTGATTCTGTCCATGACAACAGAAAGGTTGGCCATATGATACTAGATTGGATGATCAAACACAAACCACGAACTGATGCACGAGCTGATGACATGTTCTGTTAAATGTACTAAACTGACAACTTCTAACCATGTCTCGTTTAGTTCTTCTTGCAAGTCGAAGACATAATTGAAAAAAGGACGGAGAGAAACCAGTTCCTCCTCAATTTTTATGATCTTGTATTTTGCAAAAGGAACATATTTCCGGTTCTTATCATCCTCTCCTTTAAGTTTCTAAGGTTTTGTATGATAAAATCAAGAAATAATGGAGAAATAAGCTTCGGAAAATCAAACGACAACGAATCTGGAAATTCGCTGTGAAGTTGCCTTATCTTCGCATTGACAATTCTGATTTTCATAATAAAATCATTTAGAAGCATCTTTTTCTTGACAAAATCCCCTTCTGTATCATCAAACGGGAGAAAGCCATACACATCCTCCCAGAAAAGGTCATCAATAAGGCTGCAAATTACTTCCCCTGAATTCTGATATACCCAGATCGGAATGGGGCCCTGTTCATCCATATTGGGCCTACCATCCTGTCCCATCAACATAGGTAATGGGCTTCTATCCCCGCTGGCCGCTGCCACAGCCATCTCTTGTCCGCTAGCTACAAGCCGGGTCCTGGCCGCCAATAGTAAGCCGGATCTTGTCCGCCAGACATATGTCGGACCCATCTTCTCCATGTGATTTCTATCTATATAGTCAAGCTTAGTTCAAGACAAGGCACAAATGAGTCCGCTGTTCGTTGCACTCATCGCTGGTCGCTGGACGCTGCTCGCCATACTTATCAATCCAGCTGGCACAAAACAGCTGGATAGGACACTTGTATTGCATGCATACTTTCCTTAGCTATGTACTCTAGTTGTCTTGTCGATGAACAGTAAGCCGACTTACTTTTAGCCTATAAATATGGGATCACAATGTAATAGAAAAAAAGGAGAGATCTAACCTCAAGCTCTAAGCTATAAATCTAATACAAGCAGATACACTCTGCCAATTTGTTGAATCATTTACTGTTCTTCATCGCCACCGCATCTGCACCGTTGAAATCACATATATCAGCCTTATATCCACAAGATAAACACTGTTACCGCAAATCTGGTGTTCAACGCAACATCAGTTGGCTCCGTTACCGGGAAAAACGATCATCATTCAGCTTTTGGAGATCACTTGCTCCACCACAAAGACGATTTCACGGTGTTTCAGGCGAGGTTATCATCATTTTCAGTATGTCGGTCACTAAAGTTTTGATCTTTTGGGATAGTACAGCCCAGAAACCGCTGTTCTCCTCATCTCAACAACCCACACGAAAAAGATCACCAACTTCATCGCATACTCACGCTTGAGTCCATCTAAAATACCCAGGTTGGTTTATACACTCTTTTCATCGGTGTCAGATCTTCAAGTAAAGAAATTTTGGTTATTTAGCCGCAAACTACCTAGAGGACACAACATCTTCTCACCTTCATACTTTGGACCATAAATATTTAAAATCTATAGCCAAAATACCCACAAAAATCATAAGTCATGGATGGCGGGAAAAACTTGAACCCAGTAACACCGACTAAACCAGTCAATCAGCATCCGACACGTGGAGCGAACACGCTGCGTGGGGAGGCTAGCCGAAGGGTTATGTCAGATGGGGCAGATGTCAACCCTACCCTCACAACCGATATGCGAGCATACATCCGGGAAAGAACTAGAGCCCGCGAAATTCATGAAGAAGCAATCAGAAAAAATAAAGGAAGGGGATCGCTGCGACTTTTAAACATAATGATGACCAGGAGGCCGTTTCAACAAGGGGAGCTCCCCCACAGCAAGATTCATACAAGATGGCTCTACAAGCGCACATGGCGTACATAGAGGAGATGCGAGTGGGAAATGAGTTACTAATTGTTTGAGGATTGCCACCTCAACCTATCCGCAAATTCAACCCTCCCAACTCGCACAAACAGAGCTCTGACCTACCTTTATTCCTCCAAAAGCAGCTCAACCTCGGTCGGGTCGGAATGGAAGGAAGCCATGCAACATCCCATCCAAGAGGAGATAGAAAATCGGCACTTGGTCGGTGGGCCCGTGGTCGACGATCGCGGTGCAGCCCCGTGAAGGCCAAGAAATCCACGACAGTCCGTACTCGCACGAGAGGACATGGGGACTCGCAAGATACGGGAGGACACATTACATTCCCGCCTATTCCAATGAATCAAGAGGAAATGGGAATAATGAAAAGACCGATAGAGAGCCGCAAAGGGTACAAAAGGTGTCAAAGTGGTTCCAACATGGGAACAAGTGTGCTTCACCCAAAGATACTAAAGGCGGCTCAAGAGGCGGAACTCATTACCCCAATTTTATTAACTACCATGGAGCAACGGATCCTCTGGATTGGCTATCCGCTTTTCAAAGCAGAATCAACTTATGTACCTCTAGCGACGAGGCTTGGTGTATAGCATTTGTGGGATCGATGCAAGATAGGGCAGCATCATGGATCCGCAGTCTTCCTCCTGGTTCGATCTTATCATGGGATGATCTGATCAACAAGTTTATAACAGAGTTCAAATCAGTAGGAGGACCTAAAAAGACTCACATTGACATGCATGAGGTCCGACAAGGCGACAATGAAGGTACTCGCATCTATTACGAACGGTTTCACAAAGTGTATGAGCTCACAAGGGGTTTAGTGGACAACGTCGTCATGAGCAGCTTTGAAACATGGTTGAAGCCGGGGTATTTGAAATCTTATTTTGCTTTATCCCCACCTGCGAACCTGCAAGAAATGTTAAGCTCAACTAGAAAGTACATCGCCACTGCGGGAAACGAAGGAGTGTCTTCATCTAATAAATGCAAACAGAGGACTGAGCGTAGTCCGCCTAGAGATACCCGCAGAAACCCAGATCGGGAAATCAAGAAACCCGAAAGATTTAAGGAGGAGCATTCCACGCCGCTCAGAATTTCTTATACTCAGATGTTGAATGAAATAAGAGACGAAATACCTGAGCCCTACCCGATGGTTCCTGACACACGTCGTGATGCATCCAAATATTGCGGTTATTGATAACGGAAAAATTCACAGTTATTTTTATAACTTTTCACCCCGTTTCTGATATCATTTTGAGCACTTTTGTATCATTTCGAGTCTTTAATTCCTAAGTTTCATAAAAATATATAAGTAGTAACTATTATGTAAAATATCGTGTTTTTAGAAGTTTTTATTAGTTTTTGTACCGGTTTAGTAACCGGAATGTCGTGTCGGATTTACGTTTGGTATTTTGGTGATTTATTGCAGAATCATAAGTAGACCAAGATCCTACGTAACGACATGTTTTGAGCCCTTAAAGAGGTGTTTAGAGGGTTAGAAGAAGGTGCCACAAGCTTACGAGTTCAAAAGGGTCGTTTTTCCTAAGTACTTGAATCGTTACATATTTTCTACGGAGATTTGACCCATCTTAGAGGCATTTTCAGGGGATGACTTCTTAATGAAAGTTGTAGATCTTCACATAAGCTTTCCAACGCACATTGAATCACGTCAATTGGAGTTCTACAACTCAAGTTATGGTCAATTGACTAATCAATTCGTATTAGTAGAAATCCCGAAATATCTTCGTAATACGAATGGCTCAATCAAAACGACATTTTCTGAAGAAGTTTCCTTAATAAAAGTTGTATATCTTCAAGAAATCTTTCCAATGGATTTTGAATCAAGTCAATCGGACTTCTACAACTCAAATGGTGGTCAAGTGGCTAATCGATTCAGATCGGTGAAAATCCCGAAAACGACACGTAATGGGAATGCCATCAAAAAGGCGTTTTCTGAAGAAGAGTCCTTCATGAAAGTTGAAGAATTTTCCGAGAGCTTAATTTTGACGTTTGAATCATAATTTTTGGAGGTCTACAACTCAAGATATGAATTTTAGAAGTTTTATTTCAATAATTATAATTATAACCGAAGGATCGAGAATCAAGCTGAGGTGTTAAGCAATGATGAGTCCGGATCGATCCGGCTAACCTCCGGCCCGATCCGGCCCCCTTATATTTGCCTATATATAGCAGAGCATCAGCAGCAGCAACGTTGCCCCTCTCTTCTCCCATTTCTCTTCTTCTCCTTCTTCTTTCTTTTATTTATGTTATGGAGGGGCCTATATGTAATATATATGTCGTTATAATGTCGGTATAATAACCCGACTAGTTATAGTTTTAATATAATTTCGTTTCCGCTTTTTATTGCTTTCTTTTATTTTATGCAATTAGTATAAATATATATATATACGTATATTATATATATATCTATATCTATATATATATATCTATATATATATATCTATACGTATATCTATATAGCTGTAGTTATCTTTTTCGTTTTGTTTTCTTTCGTTTTGTTATTTTCGTTGTTATTTTCGTTAATATGAGTAGTTAAACTAAACATAGCCGAATTATGTGAAAACGGGTAAAATTAACCCTCGGGAGACGAGATGGGAGTTATGTCGTGCTTAAATTAAACGTTCGTATGATAAACTCATGTTTTAAACTTGTTTTGATCATTTTAATAACTTTGAATAAAATTGACAACTTTGTTCACGGTTACATCGAGCTTATAAATGTATTTTGCGGTGAGATGTGAGATATGGATATCACTAATCATAGTCACGATTGTTAGATTGACAATCTAAGTGATGATCTGGACTATGCCTAAGTGAGATTCTTATTTTTACGAGATGTGCGAAACATGTTTTAAAATCACTAAACCATAGTCTTAATCGTTAGATTGGCAACCTAAGTGATACGTTAAAATTATGTTTTTGTGAGGTTTTTCAACGGCTTTTTATTCCGGTCAACCATGTTAGGTGAGTTAGCTTTCTAAAGGGAGAGTTAATAAACCTAGTGTGGGGGTTAAGTGAGAGCTGTTCAGATCTTAACGCAAGAATAAAGAGTTGACACCCGTGAATGTCATATAAACTGAATCAGATAAAACACACTCCTTATCAAGTTTTTTTTCCTGTGGGGAGATAACCTGTTGGATCATGGCTCGGCTATGCTTTTTAATCTCGTTAGAATAATCTTTATTTTTCGCATTAGTATAAATCACTCCACCTAAAATTTGATCACCTAGACTAAGAACCACGTTCGCTTTGGTACTCACAACCACATTTCTCTTGGGACGACCTCGTACTCCTGTAGCTATCCTAGCAATCGACCTGGTACTCTGCCAGTTAGAGAGTTAGTTTACCCACAGATTAAGAGTCTTTATAAATGTATTTTTAGTGGGTGAATTTTTCGCTCATCAAAAATTGGCGCCGTTGCCGGGGACCAATATTTTAGTGGGTGTATTTTTCTCTCATCAGTTATCACGGAGATAAGGGGCATACGACTGACGAATGTATTCAGTTTAAGCGGGCAATAGAAAAGTTACTCACTCGCGGTCATCATGATCACCTCAAACTAGATGCTGGTGGTCCGGAAAGGAGGAATCAGCAAGCTCGCTAGTTCGACAGGAACATCAGAATGATAACTGAGCCTCCTCCCAAAGAACAATCGATCAAGAATCGCATTGGTTCCATTAATAAACATGTGGAGAAGCCCGTTGTTTTGCGAGGAACGAACAACCCCTTGCCTTTACTCGAAGTGAGTTAGTGACTTCGATCAGTACAGAAGACATGTGTTTATGCATTTCGGTGGTCATCAATCGGGCCTGTGTCAATAGAGTGATGGTCGACACGAGGGCTTGCCGCGACATCTTATATTACAATCGCTTCAAAGAGGGTGGGGTTTAGCGACTCCAATTTAAGGCCGCACAATGGCACCTTGAGAGGATTCACAAATCACAAAATACAGGTCAAGGGTCCATCGACTTAGATGTACAGATGGGGGATTATGCGCCATTTCGCACAGAAAATTAAAGTAATGTTTCTGGTTGTTGATCTTCAGTCCAATTATAACATGATAATTGGGACACCTGCCTTGAAACAATTTCAGATGGTAACTTCTATTCCACATCAGTGGGCAAAGTTTTATGTTGGGGACAGGATCGGAACGTCGATCAGCGAGCCTGCGGCTGTCCTAACATATATACATGAAATGAGAACAGGAAATAAAAGAGCACGAATTGAAACACTTCCTACCATGGAACACATTGACATGATCAGGGTCGCTGTCGAGCCTGAGCTAGCCGAAGTGGAATGCGAGACATTGCAGGTCAGAGATGAGCCGGATTTTACAGCAGAAGATGAGTTAATCGAGGTAATCATCAACGATGAGTACCCCAACCAGAAAGTCAAAATTGGAGCTCGGCTGAGTTCTTTTGAGAGGGAAAAATTGATAAAATTACTCAAAGACAATTTGAGTGCTTTTGCTTGGGAAGTCACGGACATGCGAGGGGTCGAGGAGGACGTCGCCCTCCATCATCTTAACGTCGACTCTACCTTCAAGCCGATACAGCAACGAGCACGCCAATTTTGAAATGAAAAAGAAGCGGCGGTGAAAGTAGAGGTCGGGAAACTCCTACAAGCAGGAATTATAGAAGAGCTTGCCTATCCTACTTGGTTGGCAAATGTAGTCATGGTAAAAAAGCACAATGGCAAGTGGAGAATGTGCGTCGATTTCACGGACATCAACAAAGCTTGCCCTAAAGATCCATATCATCTTCCACGAATTGATCGGTTAGTAGACTCTATTTCTGGCTTTGAAGTTTTAAGTTTCTTGGACGCATATTCAGGTATCACCAAGAAACGAATGGATGAATCCGACAAAGAGAAAACGGCTTCAGAGCGCTTGGAGGGTTATATTATTATGAAATGATGCCCTTCGGGCTGAAGAATGCGGGTTCGACTTATCAGCGAATGGTCAACAAAATCTTCAGTTCACAAATAGGAAGAAATATGGAAGCTTACATAGACGACATGGTTGTCAAGTCCGCCGGAGACGGTCACGCCGCTGACCTTCAAGAAACTTTCAGTAATGTCTGAAAACACTCGATGAAACTTAATCTGGCCAAATGTACTTTTGGTGTCCAGGCAGGCAAGTTTCTGGGGTTTATGGTTAGTCGTCGGGGCATCGAGGCTAATCCGGAAAAATTCAAGCTCTGATCGACATGCGAGAACCTACAACTATCAAAGAGGTTCAGAGGCTTAATGGCCGCATCATCGCACTCGGTCGCTTCATATCAAAATCAGCGGAGAAGTGTCTTCCTTTCTTCAAAATTCTCAGAGGTGACAAAACTTTTTCATGGAGCACAGAGTGTTCGCAGGCGTTCCAAGCTCTGAAGGAATATCTAGGGAAGCCGCCTCTTTTGGTTAGCCCTGTAGAAGGAGATATTTTGTTTTTGTACTTGGCGGCTTCAGACCGGGCTGTTGCCGCCGTTCTTGTCAAGGAGGCCGGAACCCTCCAAAATCCCGTCTATTATTTAAGCAAGGCTCTCAGTCCGGTGGAGAGTCGCTATTTTAATATTGAAAAATTAGCCTACTCACTTGTCATTGCTGCCCGCAAACTCAGGGCCTACTTTACTTCACACACGATTATTGTCTTAACGGATAGTCCAATGCGCCAAATATTGCATAAGCCGGATCTCTCGGATAGACTTTCGAGATGGGCTATCAAATTATCGAATTCGACATGCATTATCAACCTAGAAAAGCTATCAAGGGTCAAGCATTACAGATTTTATTGTAGAGACAAGTTTCAGCTCGCCACAACCTAGTTCGCCATTATCACAGGAGCCCGCTTCGGCCAGGAATAAGCCCAATCAATGTTGGCATTTATATGTGGATGGAGCATCTAATCGAAACGGATGTGGGGCTGGAGTAATTTTGATGGAACCCGGAACAACGGATGAAATCGAAAAAGCTTTAAGGTTCGAATTCTCGGCCACAAATAATCAAGCAGAGTACGAGGCAGTTATAGCCAGGCTCAAATTGGCCAAGGGGTTAAACGTAGACAATGTTGAAGTCTATTGTGATTCCCAACTCATCGTCAATCAAATCTCAGGGGACTATGACACGCACTGCGGTATTCTCGAGAAGTATGGGGAGATTGTTCGACGATTAAAAGCTGGCTTCAATTATTGCGAGTTCATCAGGATTCGAAGAGAGGACAACGAGCGAGCATAATATCTCTCTAAGCTATCATTTAAAGAGGAGCTTGCAGATCCTTCAATAATGATAGAGTACTTAGCTATACCCGCTATAGAAGAAACACAAATCATGGAAATCAACACTCCACTGCCAACTACATGTTGGATCGATGAGGTTTAGGCTTACATGGAAACAGGCAACTTACCCGATGGGGCGGATAAATCTCGCGACAAAGAAAAAAAAGCGGCGGTATGTTATAAACAATGGAATTCTGTACAGAAGATCCGCAACAAAGCCTCTATTGCGATGTGTTCGAGAAGAAGAAAGCAAGACAATACTTATCGAGCTTCACCAGGGGGTGTGCGGGGGCCATCCCGCTAGCCGCTCCTTAGCACAGAAGGTCATAACCGCAGGGTATTACTGGCCGACAATCCTTAAGGACTCAGAAAGATTGGTTGAAGAATGTCCAAAGTGTCAGAAACATGCGGACATCCCTCGGATACCATCCGTTGAACAAAGCATCGTAGTCGCGCCATGGCCTTTTGACATGCGGGGACTCGATCTAATCGGACCTTTCCCACCAGGAAGAGGCGGATGCAAGGTTATCATAGTGGATGTGGATTACTTTACAAAATGGATTGAAGCAAAACCTATGGTCAAGATAACGCAAAGCGGCGTGTTATTTCTTACACGATCAGATTTTTTCACGTTTTGGCATCCCGCTGGCGGTAGTATCGGACCACGGCCCACAATTCGGAAGGACTTCGGATCTTTGCGAGGAATTCAAAGTCAAGCATTGGCGATCATCGTAGCTTATCTCGTGAAACGGCCAAGCTGAGGCCGACAACAAACAAATAATCAAGATGCTAAAAAAGAGCGTAGATGACAAGGTAAAAGCGAGGAGGATGGGTTGATGAGTTGCCCGATATAATCGTGGGCACTCCGCACCACGATCAAAACACCAACAGGAGAAACTCCTTTTGCTCACCTATGGTTCGAGAGGCCATGACTCCGTCGAAATGGCTCTACCCAAAGATCGTGGTCGCATTATATGACCCGGCGGATAATCTTTTGAACAGAAAGATCGACTTGGATCTAGTGGAGGAAAAAAGACTAGCGACATATCATCGACTCGCGAACTACAAGCAGCTCGCCAAACAGCAGCACGATAAACGAATCCGCGACCACTCATTTAAAGTCGGGGATTTTGTTCTTCGAAATAGAAAGGCCACTGGTATGGAGCCGATAAAGGCAAGCTAACAGCAAATTGGGAAGGCCCTTATCAAGTCGCAAGGGAGATAAAAAAAAGGGACTTATGTGCTTAGAAATCATCAAGGTTATGAACTCAATAGACCTTGGCATGCGGACAACCTCAAAAGGTACTACATGTAATAAATCGGTTAGGGTCATGGCTATCCTCTCGTTTACAACGTGAGTGGTTAGGCTTTCTTATCTTGCTTATAATCTTCACTCATCCAAATAGGATGAGTCGAAATTAATAAAGCCCGATTTTGCATTCTCTTTTATGCAAATTATTATGAATATGCGCGAGTTGAAAAGAATTATGTTGGAAAATTTTCAACAAAACCTTCGCCAGGCTTGGACTTGTTAAAAATGGGGGGCAATATTTGGGAAAATTTTAAGCGGCCACGAGTATCCAGCGAATAAATTATTTTAGATAAAATTCAAGGGGGACATATCTCAAAGATGAGTCCGCACAGGATTGACCTGGAATCTTATCTAAAACAAGGGGGCCGGATGCTATTATCATCGGACTCAATTTAATCAATAAATTCGAGCAAAACAGCAAGCATACATCAAAGCGAACAGAAATTAAACTTGTGAATAAAAATTATAAGTTGGACAAAGGTGCTTACTAGTTATTACAGAAACAAATGTGCGGACAAAAAGTGCGGAAAACAAAAAGTCACACAAAGGCGGAATCAAAATAATGTTTTACAAAACAGAGGAGCACAAATTTAAGAATTCTCAGGCCGCATCTCTTCATTATGGACATTCTCTTCGCGGAGAGAATGGTGCAGCATCTGATCAGCATTAGTCTCAGAATCGGTAGGCTCTACCGTTGGCTCAACTGTCTGCTCTACCTCTCCCCCAGCTTGTTCACCCTCTTCAGCAGCTCTCTCTCTCGCTTCTGTAGCCAGACGCACACGCTCCCTCAGATTCGCCTCATTCACAGCGGGAACCACCCAATCAGGATCATACATTGGGATATAGCGCTGAAGCTCAATATCGGAGAAGGGTATGCGGGGATGGAATTCTCTTAAATGATCGGAGAAGGGATGGGTGAGAATCCATTCTTCCAAAACATCAAGGTCTGGGGTACCACTGTCATGAGCCAGGACGCACCTCGCAATGTGATAAAACCCTTGGTCATATCCCATCATGAAGCCATCATCAGCAGCGGCCTTGCTCGCGGCCTCAATCTGGCGTTCAACACTTGAGCCTAGATCCTTCAATTGCTTTCGTAGGTCCGCGCACACTGCTTTCTCGGCTTCCCAATGAGCTTGAGCCTCAGTTACTCTTTGCTTCATCTCCTCCATGGTTCGATCAATGGATTTACCCTGCTCCACGAGGTCAGAGTTAATCCTATTAGCCTCAGCAAGCTGTGCTCTCAGCTTCTCATTCTCCGCCTCAGCCGCGCTTAACCGCCCACGAAGGCCAGCCGACACTGCATTTGCGGCGCCGAGAGCTTTCTTGGTGTCGCGCGACTCTTTTCCGACGGTGGCACTCTCGGCCTATGGTGTGTTTCTATAGTCGTTGACTGAATCTGCGCCAAGCAGTACCAACCTAATGGAAAGAAAAATAAACAATGGGTCGTGATTGACTTGAGAAAAATGGCGAAGAAAAAGAATGAAAGACAAAAGCAGAAGGAGGTTTACCATGCTCACCGTGGCGCCCGTATAAGCCCCACAAATCGTCAATGCTCCCGAGAAAGGCACGGCGGGGATCAGTCTGGTCCGCCATCACGACCCTGTCCGCTATTCCGCGGCCTATCTCCAACTGGATGTCGTTTGGGAGACCCCATCTAAAGTGCCTCAGCGGGGGCACGTCAGCGATACCCCTTGAGCAATGTTAGAAGCCACATATGTTGAGGACTTACACATCTGAGCAAATGTAATTTACCCTGTCATGTTGGAAATCAATATAATCCAGACAGCTCCTCACATGGGTTGGGACGAGAGCCTCGCTTCAGCAACTGAATTAAGCATTCCACCAACAAGTCTAGATTTGGATCCAAGAAGAAATCCATGTAAAAAGAACTCTATGCCATGTTGAACAGTAGGAAGAACTCTATGCAATGTTCACCTGGGTAGAAAGTACAAAAAAAAAGAAAAAAAAAGAGAGAACCGTGTAAAAGCAATATAAAACCTGAATTCTATGTTTGCTTTGTGTCATGGAAGATCACACGATGGTAGCACAAGAAAGACGATAAAAAAAAAGTCTCTCACCCTGCAGCAATCAAAACCGCACTTTCAGACTGCCAAAGTATAAGAAAATAGCTGAACAAGTAATCTGTTCATCGGTCAAGCATATATCACCAATGTTCACTATTTATGAAAACCGTGTAGAGTCAGACATTTGACGTGAGTATCTCAGCAAGTTGTGATATTGCCCTACTTTAAAATGATACACAAAGCTCCAGTCACCCAAAACACCCCGTAAAGTGTAGTTTGCTTAAAAAGGCTTATACCTTGAGCACCATGGGCCTAGTAAAATTGGTTCTGAAAAGCAATATAAAACCTGAATTCTCTGTTTGCTTTGTATCCTGGAAGTAGAAAATTAACTAAAAAAACGTTAAAAAGGATAATGGAACTTAATGTCAGGCAACGAATCTCTTGAAATTATATATATACGCAAAAAGCACATCCAAAGGGTATGAAAGAGGTATATATAGATCAAGGATCGAAGAGATATGTAAATGCTATAAAAAAAAACACATAACTATACCTTATAGTCAAATTCTTGAACTTGTACAATGAGTTTGAAGCATAAGTCCCAGCATATAGGCATTAGAGGTAGAAAATCATGTTCAGCGAAATCAATATCATCAACATGAAAATACAAAGATCGAGAGATGCAACCAGCTGAAATAATTTAAGAAACATGTCAGTTATCCTGCATTTCTAAATCCATCTAAAGAAGTGAAACTTTTGTGAAACCAATCCGTAAAATACCTGAACTCACAAGTCTCCAGCCTGAAGCAGTGTGACGATTAATTAATCTGTATCATACACATGCCATCCTTAATCTATTACGGCAGCCATCAGACATTAAACGTGAAATCAGCCAAGAATTCGAAGCAGGATAGAACGTACACCAACTAGAGAGATATAATTGGAATGTATGTGATGCTATTCAGCGGTAACTCCTCGTCAATTTAACCTTTTAAGTTGTTAAATCCACCTAGTCGTTTGGATAACATTGATAAAAATTCAAAGCCTCAGAACAGCTACAAAGTTCACTACCGCTTCGAAATACAAGAAGTCATGCAAAACGATAGCAAATTGACAATTTAAGCTATTTGCGATATGATCTTTGTTATTTTCCGTTTTGAGTGAGAGATATATGACAATTTGTTATGAGGTCAATCTTTCACCTTTAAACGATTGAAACTTCAACTTCGGTCCCCAGTTCCATCAGTTCATCCTGGATCTGAAAAGCCGAACTCTTAAGTACTTCTGTTGAGTATTTTAGGACGATCCTCTTCAAGGTTGAAATCTCTCCAAAACAGGGCGGCAACTCTTCCAATTTTGGGCAATATACAATCACAAGTTGCTCCAGGCAAGGCAAGGATTCAGTGGAGGCTTTCCATTCCACCAATTTAGAATCATACAATTCAAAGAATTTCAGGTTGTGGAATGCCAATTCTCCCATCTCCAATCTTGTCTCCTGGATGGAAACATTTCGTAGCTTCAAAACATGAAGACAATGCAGTTCCGTAATGGCTGATATATCCGTCCACAATAGCTCAAACCCTTCTAAAGTTAGTTTCATGAGAGTTGGAGGGAAGTGAATCAAGTGTTGTTGTCTTTTCCCTTCGAACGACATGGTTAGCTTCAGCGACTCAAGTTTCCTATGAAAGTCCAATATTTCTACTGATTCTTTGTCTTTACTAGGAGACTTTTCCAAATAACAGCTCAGTTTTCGAACAACCGGCAACCTTTGCAGAAGCCTTTGCACATCTTTTCCAGTAGATAAAACTGGTTTTGAAAAGTGTACCACCTTATCCAATTTAGGATATGCCTCATGCTCATGGCCGTCTGAAAATTGAAGGATACAATTTTTGACTTGCACATATCTAAGACTTTTCATTCTCCAAAATGTTTCCGGCAACCATATGGTAGCACCGCATGCATTCAACATTAAAGATCCTAAATTCCAGATATTGCATAACGATCGTGGAATAGAAGTCGGATCGAAATTCGTAAAATAAGCATGTATATGTCTCAGATGTACCAGAGAGCTAACTTTTTTTATATCAAATTCTTTAAATTTATCGAAATACAACACTTGAACATGTCTAAGCTCCCTTAAAGAGAATTCCCGTTGGTAACAAAAACTGAGTCGAGATGATGCAAGTCCATGGTTCAACCGGATGGAAACACGATAGTACTCGATTATTGAATGGTCAGAGGAACCAGATGATGCAAGTCCGTGGTTCAGCTGGAAAAAGTTCCCCTCTCGACATTTCATTCGACATAAATCATATATTAGATCATGAACACGAAATTTTTTTATCCCACCATTGGAACTTCTCGCACTAACAATGATAAGGCTTCTATCAACTAGGTCGTGAAAGTAGTCTTTTGCCACATCATCTAAGCTTTTTGTCTTTGATTCTTCTACGAATCCTTCGGCAATCCATAGTTGTATCACCGTTTTTACCCTAATCAAGCTATCCTCCGGGAATGCTGCAAGATAGAGAAGGCAAGGCTTCAAAATCTCTGGTAAATGCTTGTAACTAAGTTCCAAGATTTCCATACATCCCTCGTCAGAAAAGAAAAAAACTACATTTTCTGCAACTTCACTCCACCATTGCAGGCTTTTTCTCATCTAGCAAGGAGACTCGCAATTACTGAAGAATGCCTGTAGAGGAGGCCTTTGCAGTTTTTGGCAATGAGCCTGCCAATCTCATAAAGATATGGCGGTGAAATTTCATCATGGAAAACCTTTCTTTGCAATAATTCCCAACTTTCTTCCATAGACAGAAAACGTAACTGATATGGGCTATAACTAATTTTGCACATGTCAGCAACTTCACGGGATCGGGTTGTGAATATAACTCTGCTTCCAATTTTGTCATTAGGAAATGAACTTTTTACTTCATTCCATGCACTTATGTCCCATATATCATCCAGTACAATAAGGTACTTTTGACGACTCAAACACTTCCACAAGTGATGAGCCAAGTCATCTTTAGTCATCTTAGAGAGCCTATCGTCACGCCCATTAATATCACATAAAATGTCAAATAATAGCCTTTTAGTATTATAATCTTGCGAGATAGAACAAAAGGCAAATACATTGAAACTACATTGCACTGATGAGGAACCATAAACCTTTCTAGCTATAGTAGTTGTCAGAATATATATGATGACATTATATCTATTATGACATCATATATATTTACCCCTAATCTTTTATATATTATGTACAACCCACATTAAATATTTCCGCCTCATCATTGTCATATTTAATGCTACATTGTCGGACTTAGGATCCCTAAGTGCGCACATTAACTACAATTGCTAGTGTTAGTTAGTTAGCCGTTGGCCTTGTGCCCTTTCCAATTCCAGTCTCTTTATAATCGATTTAATATTTGTCTTGTAAGCAATCAATTCAATAAATAACATATTGTTTACTCTTCTTCTTCTTCTCTCTGTTATTAACATGGTATCGGAGCCTTTGAAATAATTTTTTTCTTTCGATCCACTGGGCTCATTAAACCTTTCACCTTCCGTTCTTACTCCACCAAAACCAACATGTCATGAGTTTCCAACCAAGAAGCCGAATCATCTGCTTTGTACACACATATATCGCAAATCATGGTGATTTACAAGGTATCCAAGCAAAGATATCGGTTAAATGGAAAAAACTATCGAAATGGTCTCGTGTAGTTCGAACCTTTTAAAAGGAAAAGGAAAACTCAGCCACCCTTCATGGATCTGGGCCTGGAAAAGATGACCCAAAGTTTGATGCTTGGGATGAGGAAGATTCCATGATTATGTCATGGTGTGGAATTCTATGACCACAGAGACATAAGTGATCGATCATGTTTTTAGGTACCGCAAAAGAAATTTGGGATAGTGTCAAGCAAACATACTCCAAAATCAATGATGCAGCCCAAATTTATGAGTTAAAGACCAAGATTAATTTCGCCAAACAAGGGAACAAAAGCATTATTGAATATGCTAGTCACCTTCAAACTCTATGGCAGGAATTGGATCATTATCAGTGCCTAGAAATGAAGGATGTTGATGATGTTTGCAACTCTAAAAAGAGTTATGGAAAAGACAGAATATTTGCCTTTCTTGTTTGGCCTCAATCTTTGAATTTGATGCAGTAGTGGTACAAATTCCAGGAAAGGAAGAATTGCCATCCTTGACGGGTGCCATCTCACTTGTAAGCGAAGAGGGAAGAAGGGGTGTGATGATGGACACCACTGCGGGAGAGGACAGTTCACTCTTGCAACCAAGTTTAATAGAGGCAGGAATGCAAATCGAATGTACAGGAAGTGCGGATAAAGACAACGACACTCATGTCAAAAATTCTCTAAGGAACATCGATAAAGACTCCTTGTATTGCACTCATTGCATAAAAGAGACACACAAGGAGAATTGCTGGAAATTTAAATGGGAAAGATCAGAAAGAGGAGGAGACAAAGAAGCCGCTTATAACAGTATGTCTCAAACTGAGGAAATAACAAGTCAAAATCCTGCTATTGCTGGTCTCGACACAACTCAGATTGAGAAACTGAAAAAGCTACTAGAAACTTTGGAGGCTCCCCCTAAATGCTCACTGGCCCTGTCAGGTACTTCTTTCTCTTATAATGAGTCAAAAGATATGTTTTGGGTAATTGATTCAGGAGCTACTGATCATATGACCAATGCCCCAAACATATTTATGACATACTCACCTTGCCCTAGTAATAAGAAAATAACAGTGGCTGATGGTTCATCCACCATTATTCTTTGGGATAGAGGACATTAAAATCTCTCGAAAATCTGATTCTAAAAGGTTTTACACGTCCCAAAATTATCCACTAATTTAATCTCTATAAAAGGTTGACTAATGACTCTAATTGTCTTGTTGTATTCTCACCGATATGTGTGTGATCTGGGATCAACAATCGAAGAAGATGATTGGACGTGCTAAAGTTATAAATGGCCTATATTATTTAGAAGATCTTGATGTTTTTAATTTACCTACCACCTATGTTGCTACATCTTTAGATAAAATCAGTTTGTACCATGAAGGCTAGGACACCCTTCCTTTATTACTTTGAAACAAATGTTTCCAAGATGTTTAAGAATGTTAATTTTGAATCTTTACATTGTTATGAGTGTGAGTTTGCTAAACATAAAAGAATTTCATATAATTTATCTACGAAGAAGGTCATCACCATTTACCTTAATACATAGTGATATTTGGGGCCTTCTACTACCTCAAATATCACAGGGCAAAATGGTTTGTGACCTTCATTGATGATCATTCTAGAACCACTTGGGTTTATTTATTAAAACATAATCTGATGTTTCTAAAATATTCCCAACCTTTTATAAAATGATAAAAATCGGTTTGATGTTGGAATTAAGAGGTTTAGGTCCGATAATGCCGAGATTTCTTTAACTCTACCCTAAGCCCGTTTTTTCACTCATGAAGGTATTATCCATGAGTCTTCCTGTGTGCACACCCCACAACAAAATGGAGTGGTGAAAGGAAAAATGGCGATCTCTTAAATATCACTAGAACACTCTATTTCAAAAGAATGTTCCAAAACAAGATCTTGAGGTGAAGCCGTGTTAACATCCGCCTACTTGATAAGCAGATTACCATCAAAACCCTAGGAACCTAAGTCCTACTGAGATATCCTACAGTAAATCCTATCCACGATTTTCATATCTCCTGGGGCCTCACTCTAGGATTTTTGGTTGTGTTGCCTTTGTGCATATACATGCACATAATAGAGACAAGTTGGACCCTAGAGCCCATAAGTGTATCTTTATTGGGTACTCACCTACCCAAAAAGGATACAAATGCTATCATCCTACATCCAGAAGAACATTTGTTTCCAAGGATGTCACTTTTGATGAAGAAGGCAATTTCTACTCTAAGTATATCCATCCTCAGGGGGAGAATACCTACAATGAATCAAGGGATCTCATCCTTCTTGAATCTTCTGGAACCACAGAAAAACAAAACACCAATGTTGAACTAGAAACAGAACAAGATAGTACCCAACCTAAGGCCTCTGTTGAAAGGACTCCTGGGAGAAGGGACATATGTACCCCTCAACAAACTTACCATAGAAAAAAGGGTAAGAATAAGAATGATGAACCCGGTCCCTCAACACAACCTTTATTTTCTGATAAAGATCCTTGTAATGAAAACCAAACCAGTCAAGATAACCTTAACAATCTGGAATCACCCAAGGAACCTGAGAAAGAACCTGATCAACCTGAATCAACTCAAGATAAAGACATCCCTACTGATCTCTTCCTTCCTATTGCTAAAAGGAAAGAAAAAAGGGCCTGCACTAATCATCCTATTAGGACCTTTCACTCCTATGAAAACCTATCTCTGAAGCACAAAGCCTTTCTATCTAATCTGAAAAACAACAAGGTACCTAATTCTGTGAAGGAAGCCCTGTCTGATAAAAGATGGAAACAAGCTATGATTGAAGAAATGATGCACTACGAGAAAAACAAAACTGGACCATATGTAACCCTCACAGGACATCAAACTGTTGGTTGTAGGTGGATTTTACCATTAAATACAATTACGATGGATCCATAGAAAGGTATAAGGCTAGACTTGTTGCAAAAAGGTTACACACAAACCTATGGTCTAGATTACTTTGACACTTTTGCCCCAGGTTGCTAAAATGAACACCATTAGAATTCTTTTATCTTTAGCAGTGAATCAAAACTGGGAATTACAACAATTTGATGTGAAAAATGCCTTCCTACAAGGTGACTTAAATGAGGAGATTTACATGCAAGTACCTCCTGGTTTTGAGGCAAAAAGAGGGCAAGTTTGCAAACTGAAAAGGCTCAGATGGTCTTAAACAATCTCCAAGGGCCTGGTTTGGGAGATTTACCAAGGCTATGACCTCCTTTCAATACAAGCAAAGTCAAGGAGATCACACTCTCTTTATCAAACACACTGCCCCTGGAAAAGTTTGTGCCCTTATTGTTTATGTTGATGACATAATTGTTACAGGAAGTGACCTCAAGGAAATTGAAAGGCTTAAGAAACACCTATTCTCTGTTTTTGATATCAAATCCTTGGGGAGGCTGAGGTACTTTCTTGGTCTTGAATTTTCTTACTCAAAAAGGGGGATTTTTATGACACAACAAAAATACATAATTGATCTTCTTAATGAAACTGGAAAACTTGGTTGTAGACCTATGGATACTCCTATTGAGTATAATGTAAAAGTCAGCCATGATCCTAAAAGCAATCTGTTAACCTCGGTTCTATCAAAAGATTGTTGGTAAACTAATTTATCTAGCTCATACTAGACCAGATATTGCTTATGCTGTTAATGTTGTTAGCAGGTACATGCAGAATCCAAAAGAAACTCACTGGTTGATTGTTGAAAGAATTCTGGGATACTTAAAGAATAATCCAGGAAGTGGAATCCTATTTCAAAAGCATGACAAGATGAACCTGGAGATATTTACTGATGCTGATTATGCAGGATGCATTGATGATGTAAGATCCACTTGAGCACTGTGCATATCTTGGAGGCAACATGGTTACTTGGAGAAGCAAAAAGCAGAATGTTGTTACAAGATCAAGTCTGTCAAGCAGAGTTTAGAGCTATGGCTACTGGGATCTGTGAGTTGATTTGGATCAAAATTATTCTGGAAGATCTAAAAATCTTATGGGAAAAACCTATGAAGCTATATTGTGACAACAAGTCAACAATCAACATGGCCCATAATCCAATTCAACATGACAGAACGAAACATATTGAAGTGGACCGACACTTTATCAAGGAGAAGATTGAAAGTGGCCTGATATGCACACCCTTCATCCAATCCAAAGGACAGTTAGCTGATATCTTCACCAAAGCTTTGCCCAACAAGCTTTTTCAGAACCTCAAGTGCAAGCTGGGAATGTTCAATCCATACTCTCCAGCTTGAGGGGGAGTGTCAGAATATATATGATGACATTATATCTATTATGACATCATATATATTTACCCCTAATCTTTTATATATTATGTACAACCCACATTAAATATTTCCGCCTCATTCTTTGTCATATTTAATGCTACCATTTAATCGGACTTAGGATCCCTAAGTCTCGCACATTAACTACAATTGCTAGTCGTTAGTTCTAGCCGTTGGCCTTGTGCCCTTTCCAATTCCAGTCTCTTTATAAGCGATTTAATCTTGTCTTGTAAGCAATCAATTCAATAAATAACATATTGTTTACTCTTCTTCTTCTTCTCTCTGTTATTAACAGTAGTTTTGCCCAAACCACCCATGCCAACAATTGAAACAATGTCAAGTGACATACTTCCCCGTGTAAGCATGCCAATTATTTTTTCTGCCTCATCCTCAAAACCCACGAATATTTCATTGATTTGTGAAGGTCTAGCTTGTTCCGAGGGTGTACTAATAATACTAGCCGAACGAGGGATGCTCCTTGCATTAGACATGGTGTTCTCTTTCATCTTTTCAAGCTTTGTCTTAACAACTTTGATTCTATCAATAACATCAGAAAGTTTACCCATATGATACCAGATTGGATGATCAAATGCAAACCACGAACAGATACACGAGCTGATGACATGTTCAGTTAAATGTACTAAATTGACAACTTCTGACCATGTCTCGTTCAATTCACTTTGAAAGTCAAAGACATAATTGAAAAAAGGACGAAGAGAAACTAATTCCTCCTCAATTTTTATGATCTTGTATTTTGCAAAAGGTACATATTTCCAGTCACAAACCATCCTCTCCTTCAAGTTTCTAAGATTTTGTATGATAAAATCAAGAAATAATGGAGAAATAAGCTTCGGAAAACTAAACAACGAAGAATCTAGGAATTCACCATAAAGCTGCCTTATCTTCGCATTGACAGTTCCAATTTTCACAACAAAATCACTTAGAAGCATCTTTTTCTTGACAAAATCCCCTTCCGTATCATCAAATGGAAGAAAACCGTACACATCCTCCCAGAAAAGATCATCAAAATCGCTGAAAATTAATTCCCCTGAATTCTTATTAGGTGGATCATTAAGACATGTTAACAGAAAAATGACCTCATCATGAAGATTCTGAAAATCATCATTGAAAGGAGTCACTAGATGATTCTCAATAAAAAAGTCAACAAAGATCGATGCAATTTGTCCAAATAGTAAAGAATCACTTTGCTGCAAATATATGGCCTTAAGAGTTTCAAAATACAATCTAGCGACATCGGGCGTGACAGGTTTGATCTTGTGCAACATATGAGAAAGCATATGGCTAACCTCAGATGCAGTTTTTCCGTTGGCGTCTTTTGCCCAATAAAGAAATGTTAGGCATGCTGCATCACTAGCAAAGGCTAGAACAAACATTCTGAATCTTCCCAACTCCTTACTATCTATGCAGTTAGTGGTGAGTATCAAAAAATTCTTAAGAAATAATAGCTTCTCATCCAAGGTTTCAATTTGTTTCTTGAATGGGACAATTTCACCGGCTTTGTGGGTAAAAAGATCATTTAGAAAGTCACTGATAGAATCCAGAAACTTCACAATCTTATCACTTGTTGAAGGCTTTAATTGAAGTGACAAATGAAACAAATTTTCGCACCATGCTTCTATTTCTATCTTCGACATCTGAATTTTTCCTTCTAATTCAAATGCTAATGGATGTAAATCTGTGGTGTCTCCTCTACGTATTGCATGGAATCGAGCAGCAAGAAATCCTTTTTCTGCTTCTTCTTTTTGCCATATCATTTGAAGAGAAGTGATTATAGAGCTCAATCTTGCCATGACTTCTTCATCGGCGTCATCCCATGTTGCAAGGCATAGAAGAAACGCCCTTATGAATTTAAGCTCCATCCTGTATATGGGCAGTTGACTACTCACTATATCAGCCGGCTCAACACGCTTCTCAAGTAAATAGAGCTCTCTCGCAATAGATACAAAATATATATAACCAATTTTCTCTGCTTCCGAACTAACACAAGAATCTGAATATCCATCAAAGTAAAGTTGTGTGGTCTTAGCATTTGCGAACTCAATCTGGGTCATAAAATCACTTAGAAGCATCTTTTTATGAGAGAAAACCTCTTTCATCTCACCAGTGGGTAGAAGGAGATAAGAATGCTCACTGAAAAGAGCATAAACCTGGCTGCGGAGCCCATCTTCTTCTTCTGCTGCTGCGTTCTGATTAGTGAGAGACGTGAAAAGTCGTATGAGCGGGTCTCGAAGAATCAGAAAGTCATCATCCAAGTGCTCAAAAAAGAAGTCAACCCAACTCGCAACAGTAGCCGAGACAACAATAGAATCAGATGAAGCTTCCAAGTTTTGGGAAATTAGGATGGTAACATCAGGTGCGTAAGGTATGAACTTGTGTAACATATTAAAAAGGACAATGCTCATCTCAGTCGCAGTTTCTTCGTCTGCTTCTTTTGCCCAATACAAGAATGCTAAGCATGCTGCTTTGCTGGTAAAAGCCGCAGCAAATTTCTTGATATTCCTGTCAGGGCCGTTCTTCACCACTTCATCCATAAATACTAGCTTGTCAATCAAGATATCGATTTGTTTTTCGAATGGTACAATTCTGGCTGCTCTGTAGTAGGAAAAACTGTCCATAATAGAACGGAGATTGTAAAATAAATACAATACATCAACATGTAGGTTGGGTCGCATCGAGGAGGAACACACCAAATAATATTCACACCATAGCTCAACATGTAGCTTGCTCTTTTGAATTAATCCTTCAAGTGCAAAAGCCAGTGAATAGAAAGCTTGGGCGTCTACTGGCCATGTATCAATCAGGCGATTTTGAATTAGTCCATTGCTTGTTTCTTCCCAAAGCAATCTAAAAGCAGTGATGGTAGATCTCAATCTAATTCTACTTTGTTCAGCCCATTCCCATGATTCAAGGCACGAGCAAAACAGGGACAGGAATCTCGAGTCCATTTCGAGCTGCAGGATTTGGGTCAGCACTTGTTGATCATCATCAGCCCACGGAGCATAATCCCTAATCATTGACAGCTTTCCCAAAATCAATTGGAAGCATTCTTGACTCATTTTCTGTTTCGATCAAGGGAATCACAGTTAACAACTTTCAACAACCAGACAGACAGACAGATAGATGGATGGATGGATGGATCTCAATTTCAGTTATGTTGATGATATTTTATGGTGGTTTAGGGATAGAAACTGCTCTACTCTCTCAATTGTTCAGCCAGAAAAAGAACTGTTCATTGAGCAACTCAGGTTCTGTGGACATTAGAGCATCTCCGGTTAAAAACTCTATGATTATGCTACGTCTATAAATATTTTCTCTAAAAATCTTTCTTTCAGAATCATAAACTTTTTACACCGCCACACATAAGTTATAAACCTTTACATACCTTTATTTACAACTTTAAAAAAATCTTTTACAACTTTATAATATGTATAAATAAATTATTTTTTATAAAATAAATATATGTATAACATTACTACACATGAAAAAACAAAATTCAAAAAAAAAAAAGTTCCAGCGTGTGTGTGTATATATATATATATATACACTAGTAAAATACACGTGCATTCGCACGTGGTATATATTTAATGTATAAATTTAGGTGGGTTCTATTTGGACCCCCCTTTTTACTACTTGCACCACATTAATGAATATTTTTTTAGGTATTTGTTTATAAGGACTGATTTGGAGACTTAATTAAAAGACTTGGTGACACACATAAAAGATAATTGGTTATAAGGCGACAAATTTTAAACAACTTTCCTATCATACCCTTAGACAATAACTCTGATATGATTTTGCAACAAAGGAAAAAAAACATCTCGATGTCTGCCTTCTTCTTCCCCGCCCCCTTCTTCTTCGCCGCCCCTTTTCTTCTTCCATCCTTTATGTCCTCCATCAAGCAAGCAAAGATGGAGATCTGAGAGATGCTTCTCTCACCGGCGGCAATGGCTTTTGGCAATTTCCGTCCGGAAATTCCCTTCTTCTGAGCCCTCTTTTTATTTTCAGCTTGCTCATTCCTTCTTTTTATTGATTTTCTTTCTCTTGATGAAACAATTTACGATTTCGGGACTTGTTATGAGATTGAGCCAGAGACTGTGAAGAAATTGCTTGAAGAGCTGTCTTCTTCCAGCTCGATTTTCACTTCCTCTTTCTTTAAACCCGGAAGATCAACTTTGAACACATGGGCTTCTAGTGTTTCCTTCCAATCGATTCTTGTGTTGGCAAATTGAAGCGATCTTGGAGGTGAGCTCGGATCGGGTCGAACCCGAAAGAAGGCGGAGCTTGTGAAGGAAATCCTTGAAATGGATCCCAGATATCTGTTGAAAACGGGTCAAATACGTTGCTCCGGCTGTTGCTGAAAAAGTTTGGAATCAGAGACATTGTTGAAATTAAAAGAAGATTTTGAGAGGATTTTTTTATAGTGATTCTTGCTGAATAACTTGAACGATTTGAAACTTGCTGGAAAAGAATGGGTATTCCGTGAATTTATAGAGACGTAAGTGAATGAAAAGAAATGTGTAGCAAGATCGAGAGTGATGACGAAGAATCTCAGGTGCTCTGGAGATTTCTTGTTAAAATGATGTGTCATTGTGTGTCACTGCATAAAATGTTGTTGTTGGGTAACCGTATAAGATGTCACTTCACAAAATTTTGATGTCATTGGATGTCGCTGCATAAGGTGTTTGTGTCATTGGGTGTCACCGCATTTATTGGATAAAATGTTTTTATTTTTATTTTTAGGCATGATTCCTACATTCTCTACTTCTTGAAACACAAATTAATAGAGATTTGGATCAGACAATGTAAATGAGTCACGAAGGTAGCATTTGTACATCCTTGATTGATATAAGTGTCCTTTTATATAGCCCCTTCTTTAGGGGTGTGTGTTTACAGAGTTGTTTTCTCTTCATTTACCACCTCCGGACCATCCGGTGGGATGTCCTTGTGTACACTATAGAGTGCTTTATATGCACTTTTGTTCACCTTTATGAGATTCTTCGAACACATATTATTATTCTTCTTTCCCGATCTACATATATTTCTTGACCCATTTCTTTGTCCAAAACCCGTATGCTCTGTTTTCCAATCAAGCTCAAAGCTCGGCTTTTTGAGCTCAATTCAACTTACTCAAATTTGATATTCAACAATTGTTGCTTCAATTGATGGCTAGAACATTAAGGAGCAAGAACTTCATGGAACAAGGCCGAAGACAAGGCAGTTGTTTGAAACCTAAACTCAGTTTTGCTCACTTTCCATACATGTGGCCAGGATAACCATTGCACCAATTCTGGCAGGTGAACGTTGGCTTGTTACTAGTGGAGACTATTGGATAAAATGTTTTTATTTTTATTTTTAGGCACAAAATATATATATAAAACACTTAATTTAACATACAAAATGTGCAAAGACTCGACACAACATTCAAATTCAAAATTGATAAAACTAAATTGAATGTCACTTCATAAAATGAGATATCAGTATAATGAGGACGAAAATATATGAATTAGGGGAAAGAATTATGTTGATCGTATTTTTATATCAAAAGATATAGTCATTTGAAGTCGATTTTATGAAATTAAGTTGGAAAAATATCAAATGTCATCGTGGTGTCATGTTATCAAATGTCCCTGCATCGCGATAGTCAATGCATCGCGGTGGTCAATCCATCGGGGTTGTCACTGCATTGTATAGGGCGTCAGTTCATAAAATGTTGTTATCACTGGTGTCACTTCATAAATATTGGTGTCATTGAATGTCACTTCATAAAATGAGATATCAGAATAAAGAAGACGAAAAAATATGAATTAGGGTGAAAGAATTATGTTGATCGTAGTTTTATATCAAGAGATATAGCCATTTGAAGTCGATTTTATGAAGAAAATAAATCGATTTTTTCTGAAATTAAGTAGGAAAAATATCAAATGTCATTGCGGTGTTGTTTCATCGCGGTGTCGGATCTTCAAATGTCATTGCATCATGGTGTCACTTCATTGCGGTGTCTATGCATCGCGGCGTCTCTGCATCGCGGTGTCTCTGCATCGTGGCGTCTCTACATCGCGGTATTTCGCGATCGGGGTGGTCATCAGATGTCGCGGTGGTGAATGCATCGCGGTGTCAATGCATCGGTGATGGTCAATGCATCGCGGTGGTCAATGCATTGCGGTGTCTCGTGATCGTTGTGTCACTTCATCATGGTGTCTCTCTGATCACCGCTCTCTACATCGCGTTTTCTCTGATCGCGTGTCTCGTGATCGGGGTGGTCACTTTGATCGGGGTGGCCATCAGATCGCGGTGGTCAATGGATCATGGGTGGTCAATACATCGCGATGGTCATCTGATCGGAGGTGGTCACTTCATCGGGATGGTCGATGCATCATGGTGGTCAATACATCGCGGTGGTCAATGAATCGCGGTCGTCAATGCATTAAGGTGGTGAAAGCATGTCGGTGTCTCAGATCACGGCGTCTCGCATCGCGGTGTCTGCAGATCGGGGTGGTCACCGCAAACACGTGTGTCTGCATCGGGGGTGGTTAATGCATCGCGGTTGTCAATGAATCGCGATGGTCACTGCATTGCAGGGTGGTCACTGCATCGCGGTGGTTACTACATCACCGTGATAAATGCATCTTGTTGGTCAATGCATCGTGGTGTCACTACAACGCGGTTGTCAGTGCATCGCGGTGTCATTTCGTCGAGGCGTCTCTGCATCGGAGGTGGTCACCGCGATCGCGTGTGTCTCAGATCTGGGGTGGTCACCATCGATCGATGTGTCTCTGATTGGGGTGGTCACCTGCATCGCGGTGTCTCTGCGTGACGGGGTGGTCACCGGATCATGATGTCTCTGCGATCGGGGATGGCCACTGCATCTCGGTGGTCAATGGATGCGGGGTGATCAATGCATCACGGTGTCACTTATCATCAGCGTCGCCGCATCGCGGCGTCTCTCAGATCGGGGTGGTCACTACATCACGGTGTCTCGCATTGAGGTGGTCACCGTGATCACGGTGTCTCTGTCTCGGGGTGGTCATCGTGATCGCGATGTCTCTCTGATCGGGGTGGTCACTTCATCGCGATGTCTCTGCATCGCGGTGTCTGTACATCGTCACATGTCATTGAATCGTGATAGTCCATGTACCTGGGGCGGTCAATGCATCGGGGTAGTCCATGTACCTGGGGCGGTCAATGCATCGCGGTGTCACTTCATCGAAGTGTCTCTGCATCGGGGGTGGTCACTGCATCGCGGTGTCACTGCATCAATGTGTCTCTGCATCGCGGTGTCATTTCATTGTCGTGTATCTTCATCTCGGTGTCACTTCATCACGGTGTCTCTGCAATACGGTTCATTTCATCGCGGTGGTCAATGCATCGCGGTGTCACTTCATCGCGGTGTCTCTGTATCGAGGTGGTTAATGCATCGCGGTGGTCACTGCATTGCGGTGGTCGTTGCATCGGGGGTGGTCACTGCAACGCGGTGGTTAATGCATCACGGTGGTCAATGCGGTGTCTTTGCATCGCGGTGTCACTTCATCGAGGTGTTCGTTGCATCGGGATGGTCAATTCATCGTGGTGGTCACTGCATCGGGATGGTTACTGCATCGGGATGGTCAATATATGATGCTTGTCAATGAAAAAATGAATTTTCACCGTCCAGAAAAGAAAAAATAAAAAAATAAAAAAAATCCTCACTTTCAAGTTTCCAGGAAAAAAAAATTAAAAAAAAAACACAATAACAGCTTGTCTTTTTTGTTTTTTTTGTTTTTTTTTTTTTTTTTGAGTAAACAGCGTGTCTTTCAATAATGTAATAAAAAAAAAAAAAAAAACCGCACATTCACCACGCACATTCAGTACGCGCATCTCTTCCTTCTTTTTTTTTTTTTTTTTTTTTTTTTCATTAAAGTATTTGAGCCTACCTATTTAATTTGTGGCTTTATAACCAAATAAGATTTTCTAACGTCTATTCGCCTAATTAAGTCTATTTTGTGTCTCTCTTAGACTTTGCCCCATATTTTTTGGGTGAAAAACGCGTCAACTCATTTACAGTTTTTTAGTGGCATACCAACGCGGTGTCATCGACGTTGGTATGCCACCAGAACACCTGTGATCGAAAAGTCATGGATCGACGTTCTAAGATTTAACACTTTTTTATATAGGAGCGTCAGCCACATTGGTGTTCTTTGTGGAACACCAACGCCATCGTGATCGACGTTGGTGTTCACAAGCGAACACCCGATGATCGATTTCCTATATAAAAATCATGCGTGCCCAAGTAATTTTTTTGTAGTACAAGTAGTAAATGGAGTGCAAGTAGTAAATATGCGTCCAAATAATCCCCCTAAATTTATTATTCTATATTGAGTGTTAGTTATAGTGTAAAAATATATAAGAATTAAATCATATGATTGTTAATCTTTCTGCGGTTATTGTTTATCCTGATATTCTTTTTAATCGTAAGCGTTGCTTACTTCATCTTTGTGTTTAATCAAGACCTTAGTTGTTGGCATTGAAGTTCCTCTAGATAGTAAAACATACAGTTGTCCATTAGAGAACATCGGTTGTAGCAATTATACTCCTACGATGGTTTTATTGACCTTGTGCTTTATTCATCGTCATCGCAAAATATTGACGAATAGAAAATTGTTTTCTTGTAAAATTAAATAGGTATCCTTCAGTTTTTTGCTGGACAAAGTGGAGTACGTGGGATTTAAAATTGTTTTCTGCAATGTTGCCCAACAGTGATATCTGCATTAATGACATTTTTGTTGTGGTTCTTTACACACCATCATTGTACCATTGTATAATCGGTCTGTTGGGTCTAAGTTTCTCAACGACATTATAGGTGAATTATTTTTTAAAACTAAATTTATGAGGAGGCAAACCATTTTGCATTAAAGAATTGAGGAATTCTTCTTGATAATAGTTGTTGGTGTCATGAGTAGCCTTGTCAAAGCTAGTGAAACAATACTCCTCTCCAAGAAAGATTAACATCAATTTTTTATTTAGTTTATTTGTCTACGTTAGTATTAGCCGGTTTGTAATGTAATCTGCTAACTATGTCTTCTCTTCTAAAGAATTTTGAATCACCTATTCATATCCACTCATATATGTATATATTGCAGTCATTTGAGTATACCCGGCATCTGATCAAGTTGACAAATATGTTTGGGCAATTGCATAACATATTTTGTTTAATCACAACTATACTTAAATGATTTGATTTGAATCAAGTCATCAAAACAATTTTTTCACGACTCTGTATTTACCTTTATGCATGACCCTTTCACTAAGGGGCGGGCACCTGGGCCACTTTCGTCAGACATTCCTACGGCTATTTTCTTTCTAAGTTTTTCTTTAATTGGAGAGAAGCCCCCTCGTCCACAAGCTAGTAAAATACACATGCAAACAATGTTCATTTTTCATAATTTAAACAAATATAAAATTTAATTTACAATTATGAAAGTGTTCTTTTTTAACTTCTTAGTTATTTGAAGGTTATAGCTTCAAAAATTAAATTACCAAAAGGATTGGACTTTATATTGGTTGAGTTAAAATTTCTTATAATCATCTTTAATTCTTGAAAAATAATAATATTATATGACCAAACTATGGTAAAATTTGTGTTATGATGAAAAGGAATAAACTTGTAATTTTAATTGGATAGAAGGTGTGTATTGTAAGGAACCAACCACCGGTTTATCTAACAGTGCATTGCGTACACGGATTTGTAATCCTGTTTTTCTTCTTATGTACATAAGGTATCCATCATTCCCTTGTATTATACATTTGGATAACTCACGAGGATAATGAAACATGCACTCCTCATTCCCCATGCATGAATTATTTTTATTTAGTAATCCACATGGGCCATGCCTCATATGTTTCAAGACTAACTCATACCATTCATGATACTTTTCATTGCTTGGAATTTCAGCACATACAAACTTGTCAAATTGATCAGGTGTTGTGATTTTAGAGTTGGACTTTAATATAATCAGCATGTGTGCCTGAGGTAATCATATTTTTTGAAACTCAATGATTTCTTTCATGAGCCGTTACTTCTCTAAAGATTTACTTCTCATAGAATTGATCTCTTAAATCTTGTAGCTTTGCATGAAATACTTTAGGTGTTTGACCTTCACATAGGTTTTCGTCAATTTCTTTCCATTCTGGATAGCATGTAATGGTAATAAAAAGATATGATTTCCCGAACTTTTGTACTAAAGCCATGGCATCCAGATATATACGCCACATGTCTCTTGGGCCTCCAATAAATGATACAGGCAATACTACTCTTTTCCCTACTGTGCATCCTCTCCTTTCTCCAGCTTTAACACTATCAATTATCCCTTGATAAAGCTCAACCCTCACTTTATCTTGGTGAGTACGGAAACCCCACTGCGCATCCTCTCCTTTCTCTAGCTTTAACACTATCAACTATCCATTGATAAAACTCAGCGCACACTTTATCTTGGTGAGTACGGAAAAAGTCAAGTCGTGTTGTTTCCAACTTTATATACATGTTCGCTGCAAATTGATGAAATAACCGTCCGGCGAATAGTATTTATGATTGTCTTGGATGTCTTATTTGTAATTATTATTGATCCAAAGACTTTTTTTTACGGATACGAAAAAAAACACACGCATAAACACTTTTTGTTTCCACTGGTACTCTAACTCGGAACCTCCGGGTTAATGACCGCAGCACTTATCGATGGGCCGGTGTCATGTTGGCCTTTGTAAAGACTTTAATCGTTTAATTCTTGCATATGTAGATAATTGTTTTAATGGTTGTTCTATTGCTATTAGGTTTAGTGTGTTGTATAAAGTTGCTATTCGGGAGAAAAGGCTTCTTGTAGCATTTTTCTTTTGTAAACACTTTAATTGATTAATTATTATAGATAATTGTTCTAAGTTTGCCGTGGAACTAAAAAAAATGTACATATAGATAATTGTTTTAATGGTTTTTTGTATTATATAAATTATCCTATTGCTATCAAGTTGCTATTAAGGTATAACGTCCTGGTGGTAAAAAAAAAGTAAAATTGTGCATATAGATAATTGTTTGTAAGTTTAACGTGAAAACTAAAAAAAACTAAAATAAAATAAAATTGTGCACAAAGATAATGTTTTATGTTTAACATGAAAACTAAAGGGCAAAAAAGTAAAATTGTGCATATAGAATCCTTGATTGATTCTAATTATAACGACTTCTGATTAACGTGTTTTTTTAATTATCATTCTTTTTATGGTAGGTTTATAATTAAATGAATATATATATATATATAGTTCCTAAAAAAATATTAATATTTATGATTGATTGGATGTATATATGGAATACTAAATTAATTTACAACAATTTTCAAAGGGGGAAACACTTGACGGGGGAAACACACCGGCTCTTTTATTATTTTAATAATAATTAATAATTAATAATAATAATTAATAATTAATAATTAATAATTAATATTAATATAATATAATAATTATCATTTTTTTATGGTAGGTTTATAATTAAATGAATAAATAAATATATATATATATATATATATATATATATATATATATATATATATATATATATATATATATATATATATGGAATTTAATTAATATTTATGTTTCTAAAAAAAAATTAATATTTATGATTGATTTGATGTATATATGGAATACTAAATTAATTACAATAATTTTGAGGAAAACACTTGATTTTTAAACACATCATTTCTTTTTTATTATATATATATATATAATAATAATAATAATAATAATATTAAGGGAAGTTTCAGTCATATACTGAAGAAAAAAAAAATTGGAGGAAGAAGACAAGATCTGAAAGGAGGAGTCAGAAGAAAGCAAGAAAAAAAAAAAAAAAAAATATATATATATATATATATATATATATATATATGGAATTTAATTAATATTTATGTTTTCTAAAAAAATTAATATTTATGATTGATTTGATATATATATGGAATACTAAATTAATTACAATAATAATTTCATTTAAACACTGACTTTTAGAAACACATCGCTACTTTTTTATTATATATATATATATATAATAATAATAATAATAATAATAAGGGAAGTTTCAGTCATATACTGAAAAAAAAAAATTGGAGGAAGAAGACAAGATCTGAAAGGAGGAGTCAGAAGAAAGCAAGAAAAAAAAAAAAAAAAAATATATATATATATATATATATATATATATATATATATGGAATTTAATTAATATTTATGTTTCTAAAAAAAAATTAATATTTATGATTGATTTGATGTATATATGGAATACTAAATTAATTACAATAATTTTGAGGGAAATAAACACGGGGGATTTTTAAACACATTTCTTTTTTATTATATATATATATATATAATAATAATAATAATAATAATAATATTAAGGGAAGTTTCAGTCATATACTGAAGAAAAAAAAAATTGGAGGAAGAAGACAAGATCTGAAAGGAGGAGTCAGAAGAAAGCAAAAAAAAAATATATATATATATATATATATATATATATATATATATATATATATATATATCCAGCTGGTGAGAAATGAACCGGTTGGTAAATATGAAGCTTTTGCTTCAAAGCTTTGATGAGTCAGCAGTTCACAATGGTAAAAAAACCATTCTAAAGCCTTATAGAATTTTTTAGAACGACCATTAGCCCGGAGATGGCCTTATAGGAGAAATTATACAATCAGGTCCCTGTAGGAACTCATATTTAATGTCAGGTCCCTGTAGGACTATAGCTGTGTGTGTATGTATGTTATGTTTCGCTACTGAATTTAGCTCAATCAGTTCCCAAACACTTGTAGTGTGCAGTTGGGATGTAAGTGAGACTAAAATAACCACTATGAGCTAATGCCCATAATTATCCAATTTTATGTTTTCAATACAAGTTTTTCATCACATATACACTAGTAGATCATCCTCTTTACTATTCTTTTGGATAGATATACAAGATTCTTTTCTGAAAACATGGAGCAGTTGGTGTAAGCTGAAAGTCAAACACAACAATTAAACATTCGTGTACTTAAACATCAGTGAAACAATCAGGATGGGACTTTATTGAACCGAAAGAATAATTTGCAGATAATTAAGGAACACAACAGCAGATTACAAAATGCATGATGTTCTTAAAGCAAAGATAAACCTTACCTAGATTAGGATAATGATTACTCTCTGATGCAAGTAAATCACTTCACGATCGTAACGTTGCTGCTAAATAGATTTCAATGTTTTTTTTTTTTTCTTTTTTTTGATATTGTTTGGAATATATAGAGATAGAACAAGACTCTTTTTTTTTCTCAATAATGTACTAGAACCAGTAATTGCTGAGAAATGGTAGTGTAAGCTGAATGTCTATTAAAAGACAAAAGTGGTTATATATATAATATTTGCTAAAGGTGTGGGTTCTAGTATTTAACAATTGTTAATGTACACAAGTGGTTGAGTTTAGCTCAATTATTTCAACAAACAATTATGTACCAATGCCATTATTCCAACATATTTTTCAACACACTTTTGTCATTTCATCCCTAGTTGATCAGCAACAATGATATTCTAGTTTGGGATACAGACACAAGATTCCTTTTCTGACACAAGATTCCTTTTCTCAAAGGGATACTTCTCCCCCCTCATCCCCGACAACACCAAAATAGAAAGAAAAATTAAAAAAAAAAAAAAAAAAAAACCCAATTCCACCATCTTCTTCATCTTCAGCAAAGGTATGCAAATCACCTAACAGAATAAATGCAAACTAGGATTACAGAGAGAGTTAGGACAACATAAATTGCTGAACCATGTTTTAGTGACACGTGGATGCCAAATTACAACATCTAATCCTTCACGAAACATTTTATGCTTAATAAAAGGAACGGTATATATGTATCGATGCTAGACCGATGAACAAAACATAAGGCATCAAAGAGTTTAATACATGTCGAGTCGTCTAAACCGAATTTATTAGTTAGGCCGATGACTGAAACATAAGACATCCATCACCTCAATAAGGGAGTTTAATACATGTTGAGTCGCCTAAACCTAATTTATTAGTTAGGCTGATAAACGAAACATAAGACATCTAAAGCCTCAATAAGGTTAGCTCAATCAATTGATACCGATCAATGAATTTTCAATAACATTTTCCTGCCTGCCTACTATGTTCTTTGTAAAAGCCAAAAACAAAACCAAAAAAGGCGATTTTTCAGTTTACTGGCAAACAGAGAGGGCATTCTTCAATCTTTCAACAAGAGGTGGCAATGTCCTGATGCTATCCTGTATTGACCGATGGACACACGACTCCAAATCCCTCATTGAATCGCTTCTGTTCTGCTGGAGTTTAGACGTTTCAAATTTGGTTTGGCAGACCATCAAGGCTCTGTTGAGTGGTTCCAGAAATTTCGCCATCTCAGACTCGACAAGGTTCTGGGCTTGAAGAACAGGAACAGTGCAATGCTCCACACAATAATTGATCTCATCTTGCTTCTTACTCCTATCAAAGCATTCGTATGCACACCTAAAATACGCTTGCTGCAAGGTGAAATTGATATGGTCCTGGACAGAGGAAAGCTGGGATTGAGCAGCTATGTTAACTTCATTCAACTTTTGCCTCAATCTCTCGCTCACTATTTGATCTTCCATCGATGCTGCTGTACCATCCATCTTTTCCTTTTTCAAGTTTTCCACTGAAAAAAAAGCCTCAACAAGGTTAGTTTGCTAACAAAGCCAACAAATTTTTCCATGCCTTTCTGATACTCAGTTATTATCTAATACAAGAAAACTGCAAATTCAACTACATCTTCCTTATTATCTAACCACTCTGCCCCTAAATCCACCTCCTAAAAAACCCATAAATACTTAAAACCATCCAACTGACCAGGGGCGGACGCAAGATCTCGGTTAAAGGGGGCAATAAAATTTCTAAAGGCAGATAAGAAATTTAGGGGGGGGGGGGCAAACTATATGCATAGTACAAATATTAGTGTATTTTCTCGGATCAAAAAGGGAAAGTTGTCCGTGGTAGGTCCGCCACTGCAACTGATCAAAGGCTAATTAGTAATTACCCACAAGTTGGATATCTGATGTGGACTTTCCTATGGTTCCAATCTTACCGGCAGTATACCGGGTCAAATTGTAGTCTAGTCTAGTGAATCAAGGTCGTCTCCTCAGGAAACACGATACAATACATAGTGTGGTTAAACACCAATTAGCTATTATTATCTTGATCTAAGTCGCAATTTTAACATAAAAGTGATAGTTTTACGTCACTACTAAAATTACGATTAATAATAAAGATACTAACCAAGACAATTTCATTGAACTATAGTCTCTTTCAGTTTTAAGGATGTGACTAATCGGCCTATTAAGGGTATCCAATTGCTCAGATGCATATATAATATTCTTCAACTGTTGCATTAACAAAATCACAACTCTCAAATGAACTGCACTCACTACTACTCTCATCACCACTTCCCATGCATGCGACTAGCACGTAAACACTGCAAAATATTAAAAGAAGAAGAGAAATGAGCTGCAAAAAATGGAAAGAGGTTTCAGATCATCATTACTAATCACAGAAATGATTAACCTTTCCAGGAGCCTGGAAATAATGGTATTTCCCAGAATACTTAAATTCGAACTACAAGTGATGATAATTGCTAGAGCGGTTTTACTTGTGAATCACAGAAATCCATGACTAGATCGATAGGTGTAAAATAAGAAAGAATGAGAAAAGTATTCTTATTATTTAGAATAGAAAGCTCATTACAAACTAGGGGCCATCTTACTTCTATTTATAGAAGAGATGCCCAACGGCTATAAAGGCAAAAAGGTAAAAAGCAGGAAACACTGTTCCAACGGTTAGTTGGACATTGTTTCTTCCGCTAGAAGACAAGGAAAAGCAGGATAATTAGCCACTAATTTATAAGATTATTAGGGCTAATTCAAGGTAAAAAAATACAATCGAATGATAACAAATTAAAGCTTAGTCTCATCGATGACTTAGGAAGGAGTCGATGAGACTAGAACCCTCCATTTGATGTACCGCTGAGGTGTTCTAACACTCCCTCAAGCCGGTGAATGGATATCAATCATTCCCGACTTGCTAAGGAGATAATCAAAGGATTTCTTAGGCGCACCTTAGTAAGGACATCAAAGAACTTGATTTTGAGAGTTGATAAACTTGAGCTTGATAAGGCCACAGTCCAACTTTTCTTTGATAAAGTGTCATCAACCTCAACGTGCTTTGTTCTGTCATGTTGAACAGGGTTGTGGGAAATGTCAACGGCCGATTGATTATCACAATGTAGAATCATAGGTGCCATTCTCTGAATTCTTAGATCATCCAGAATGATTTTTAGCCATAGAAGTTCACAAACACCCACTGCCAAGGCTCTAAATTCAGCTTCAGCATTTGATCTGGACACAACCCCTTGTTTTTTACTCCTCCATACTACAGGATTTCCAAAAAGAAACACACAATGACCAGAGGTAGACCTTTCATCATCAATGCACCAAGATAGTCGAATCGCAGTAGAGCCTCTAAAGCACTTACGATCATCCTTTTTGAATAAGACCCCTTTCCAGATAAACTTTTTCGGGTAGTACACAATTCTTTCAAAGAAGATTTTGATGGCACCTCTTAGAGTCTGTGCATATATCTCGCTCACAATGTTCACAAAGAAAGACAATATCAGTCTTGTGTGAGAGAGCAGGATATATGAGTCCGCCTACTAGTCTTTGATAGGCATTTTTGTCCACATCTTCATCTTGAGGTGCTAGGTTGATCCCGTGAGTGAACTCAACGGGAGTCTTCATAAAGCTTGCACCCCATTTTGCCTGATCTTTTAGAAGATCTATAATATACCTCATTGGGAAATAAAGATTCCTTGCTGAGAGTACATAACCTCAATGCCAAGGAAGTACTTTAATTTTCCAAGTTCTTTGATGTCAAATTCATTACTCAGAAATTGTTTTAGAGTAGTATTGCCTTCTATATCATCACCAGTGATGATTATATCATCAACATAAACTAAGAGAACAGATCTCTTTCCATGTAAATTGAATTTCATAAATAAGGTATGATCTCCTTGGCTTTGTTTATAGCCAATACTTATCATAGCTTTTGTGAATCTCCCAAACCAGGCCCTAGGGGACTGTTTAAGACCATACAGAGCTTTCTTTAATCTGCATATTTTTCCTTTTTCCACTTGGAAACCAGGAGGTATATCCATAAAAATGGTTTCCTCAAGGTCCCCTTGTAGAAAGGCATTTTTTACATCATATTGATGTAATTTCAAATAAGGTTAGCGACCAAGGATAGAAGTATTTTGATTGGTGTTCATCTTTGCCCACGGGGCAAAGGTGTCAAAATAGTCAATTCCATGGGTTTGGGTATACCCCTGGCAACTAACCTCGCTTTATATCTTTCAATGGTGCCATCGGACTTGTACTTGATGGTAAAGACCCATCTACAACCAACAGCTTTTAGCCCTTTGTGAAGCTCAACAAGCTCCCATGTTTTATTTTTCTCAAGAGCATTCATTTCTTCCTTCATAGCTTTGCACTCCAATTTTCATCTCCTAAGGCATCCGAGAACCTTTTGGGCACGTAACTATTTAGAAGATTCTTCATGAACCTTTTTTGTTTGCTAGAAATCCCGCCATAAGACAGAAATTCTTCGTAGGGTGCAGGTGCAAGCCCTAGTAGTTTCCTCAAGGCAATGGGAAGATCATTAATGGATGAACCACTCATCTGCTTTTCTGCTCACTATAGGAAAAGTAGGTCATCTTCATCAAAATTTTGAGGAATATCAAGAGCATCAAGTAGGTTCCTCATTTGTACATGGAACTTCTTGTTCATTTATGTCAATAGTGGTGTCCTTAATTGGAACCGCACTTTGAACCCTCATCCAGTTCTTCCTGGTATAGATTATGGGAGTCTTTTCTTTGCCCTTATTCATAAGAGGAGCATCAGATTGTTGCTCAGTAAGAGGAACATCAAGTTCATGTTCAGAGATAGGACCTTCATGATTTGCATCATTATTAGGACCTTGAGGACCCCTTGAATCTGAAAGATCGATGATCAATATCAAGAAGAAACATTTCCTTTCATAATCAGATTTAAAGTTCTCCCTGAATTATAGCTTTCCCGAGAAGTAGGGTGCATTTCATGTAGAAGGTAACATCCTTGGATATGAAAATCCTCTTTGTAGGAGGATGGTAACATTTGTAACCTACGTGTGTTGGAGTACCCAATGAACACACACTTATGAGATCTGGGATCAAGTTTTCCCTGTTAGGTTGGTGTATGTGAACAAAGGCCTCACATCCAAACACTTTAGGGTGGACTCCCTCGGATTTGACAAAATCTGGAAATAGTTCAGTAAGAGTATCAAAAGGACTCCTTCTTTCAAGTATTTTTGTAGCATCCTGTTTATGAGATAGAAGCGTAGATTAGGATCGCTTCTCCCCAATAATGTTTTGGAACATTCATTTGGAAGAGAAGAGCCCTTGTTGTATCCATAAGTGCCTATTTTTCCTTTCAACCACCCCATTTTGTTTGGTGTGTGTACACACAAGAGGATTCATGTATAATCCCTTTTCTTCCAAAAAGGACTCAGAATTTGTTGAAATAATCCTGGCATTATCGCTTCGATTTTCTTGATTTTGACCTCAAACTGAGTCATAATCATATTGTAGAACACAGGAAAGATCTCGAGCAAGATCGATTTTTGTTTCATAAGGTATAGCCAAGTAGTCTGGCACAGATCATCAATAAAGGTGACAAACCGGTGAGCACCATTGATATTAGGGTTAGTAGAAGGACCCTGGATATCACTATGTATAAGATTAAAAGGGTTAGCGAAAAGATTCGATGAAATAGGATAAGACACCTTTTATGTTTAGCAAATTCACATTCATTACATTTGAAACCTTCAGAATTTAAACCTTTACATAAATTAGGAAACAAATGCATAAGAATCTGAAAAGAGGGGTGACCAAGTCTCCTATGATACAACATAATCTTATCATAACTCGTCTTAGACAAAAAAGAAGAACTCTGACAACTAAGCTTGTCATTGTCTTCAGTCTTCAAAACATAGAGACCTTCTTTAGCCCTAGCAAGTCCAATCTTCCTCATGGTTTCTAGAACCTGTATCACACAGAAGTTAGTAGAGAAAAGTGCATAACATTTTAGAGTCTCTAGTTAACTTTCGATAGACAGAGACTAGCAGAGAGATTAGGAACATGCAAGACATTTTTCAAGGTTAAGTCATTGTTTATTGTAACATTTCCAATGCCTGCCACACTCATTGAGGAACCATTAGCAACTGTAATGTTCCTCTTAGTAGTACAAGGCAAATAGACAGAAAAACATGCAATATCAGGGGTCATATGGTCAGTTGCCCCATAATCAACAATCCAATCTCTGGTAACAGTCTGATTTAAGAGGTTCAAAGAAGCCATACCTGAAAAAACCATTGAAGATGATGGATTTTCCAAGGTATCTAAGAACTTCCTCAACTTCTCTATTTCAGATTGACCAAGAGTAGGATTCTGATTCATGAGGTTTTGATCCATACCATGTCCATTACTTTCAGATTTGCCAGAATTTGCAGTGTGAGCCAAGGGTTCTTTGTTTTTCCCTGGTCTCCCATGCAATTTCCAATGTAATTCTTTGGTATGTCGCTTCTTTTTGCAGTGAGAGCAAAACAGACTGTCCCTATCAGGTTTCATATTTTCCTTTTGAGAAGGAAATTTCTTTTCTGGATATCCCTTTGACTCAGTGGTCTTGGGGTACCCTTGAATCTTTCGACCACCTATCAAAGCAGAGCCATCAATGTAGTGAGTGTCAATCACACACACCCTCCTACTTTCCTCCGCTTCTAACAATAGCAATTGTTTCATTCAAATTAGTGGAGATCATCTTTTCCAAGAATTTGGACCCTACAGGTCAAAGTCCTGGTTTAAACAGTGAGAAAGGAAAAATCCTATCTTTTCCATCATCCTTCTCAAGGTGGCAAGATCATCTTTATCTTTCATTTGAATGCACCGATAATGATCAAGTTCTTGCCACATACCTTGCGTAAGATTGGAATACTCAAAGTGATGGATTTGTTACCTTGTTTGGTGTTTTGAATCTTTGCTCTTATCTCATAGATTTGAGCAAAGATCATTCACCTGTGAGTATGACCGCTTATCGTGTCCTGATTTCCTTAGTTGTTTCAAGAAACATGTAGGGTCACCGATTTCGGAGTCATAGAATTCCGTGAGCCATGACATCACCATTGAGTCCTTTTCATCCCGGCTATCAAACCTGGGATCATCCCTTGTGGACTGATCCCCTAAAAGATGGCTCGCTTTGCCTCTACCTTTCAAGAAGGTTCGACAAATTGTGACCATTTCAGATAGTTTTTCCCATTCGAAACTTAAGCGGTGATGAATGTTTTGAAGCTCACCGAATTTATAGGATTTTCAGGTAATAGAAGAATCGGTGGGCATTGCTCACTAGTTGCAAAGTGGAACCGACCATTAATCGAGAAAGAAATTTGAATTTTTAAGAAGAAATTTCTTAAAAATTCTAAAGCTCGATACCATGTAAAATAAGAAAGAATGAGAAAAGTATTCTTATTATTTAGAATAGAAAGCTCATTACAAACTAGGGCCATCTTACTTCTATTTATGAAGAGATGCCCAACGGCTATAAAGGCAAAGGTAAAGCAGAAACACTGCTCCAACGGTTAGTTGGATGTTGTTTCTTCCGCTAGAAGACAAGGGGAAAACAGGATAATTAGCCACTAATTTATAAGATTATTAGGGCTAATTCAAGGTAAAAAATACATTGAATGATAACAAATTAAAGCTTAGTCATCGATGACTTAGGAAGGAGTCGAGAGACTAGAACCTCTTTGAGGTGACTCCGCTTTGATGTACCCTCACGATGTACCTATTTGAGGTGTTCTAACAATAGGGCATTGAACAAAGGTTATCACTATGTATGTTACTGTATTCTAAGTTGTCAAAGGAATTTTGCAGCAGTTTACCTGCTGTAATGTATAGTATTCTTTCTTAATTGGTGAAATATTTCTGAAGAAAAACCTCAGATCTTATTGCTCAGCATCAACTTTTATTGTTGATGTCATCGAGTTCGATCACCGCGTGATGAGCAACAACAGATTTCTTGTCACCATGATATATAATGGGACGAAAGACATCGACTGCGTTTCCCAGAACGAAGCTCAGAAGTATTTCTCTGACCAGAATTTTGGACAACAGATCGCTAGAATTTAAGAAGGAACAAGAATTAAAGTTCAATGTTAGAAGCCACATATGTTGAGGACTTACACATCTGAGCAAATGTAATTTACCCTGTCATGTTGGAAATCAATATAATCCAGACAGCTCCTCACATGGGTTGGGACGAGAGCCTCGCTTCAGCAACTGAATTAAGCATTCCACCAACAAGTCTAGATTTGGATTCTATGTTTGCTTTGTGTCATGGAAGATCACACGATGGTAGCACAAGAAAGACGATAAAAAAAAAGTCTCTCACCGTGCAGCAATCAAAACCGCACTTTCAGACTGCCAAAGTATAAGAAAATAGCTGAACAAGTAATCTGTTCATCGGTCAAGCATATATCACCAATGTTCACTATTTATGAAAACCGTGTAGAGTCAGACATTTGACGTGAGTATCTCAGCAAGTTGTCATAAGCATGCATTTGGATTAAAAGGTGTATTTTTTTTTAATGATTTGTGTAATTTGACAATTGTATCCTGGAAGTAAACAATTAACTAAAAAACGTTGAAAAGGATAATGGAACTTAATGTTAGGCAACGAATCTCTTGAAATTACTATTCAAAGTATATATATACGCAAAAAGCACATCCAAAGGGTATGTAAGAGGTATATATAGATCAAGGATCGAAGAGATATGTAAATACTAAAAATCAAAAAAAAAAAAAAACTATACCTTATAGTGAAATTCTTGAACTTGGACAATTAGTTTGAAGCATAAGTCCCAGCATATAGGCATTAGAGGTGGAAAATCATGTTCAGCGAAATCAATATCATCAACATGAAAATACAAAGATCTGAGAGATGCAACCAGCTGAAATAATTTAAGAAACATGCATGTCAGTTATCCTGCATGTCTAAATCCATATAAAGAAGTGAAACTTTTGTGAAACCAAACCGTCAAATACCTGAACTCACAAGTCTCCAGCCTGAAGCAGTGTGACGATTAATTAATCCGTATCATACACATGCCATCCTTAATCTATTATGGCAGCCATCAGACATTAAACATGAAATCAGCCAAGAATTCGAAGCAGGATAGATAGTACTCCAACTAGAGAGATGTAATTGGAATGTATGTGATGCTATTCAGCAGTAACTCCTCGTCAATCCAACCTTTTAAGTTGTTGAAGTCCTCGTCATTGGCCTTGGAGCTTGCGGGGCTGCGGCTGCTTCCTCAAATCCACCTAGTCGTTTGGATAACATTGAAAGAAAATTCAAAGCCTCAGAACAGCTACAAAGTTCACTATCGCTTCGAGATACAAGAAGTCATGCAAAACGATAGCAAATTGACAATTTAAGCTATTTGCGATATGATCTTTGTTATTTTCTGTTTTAAGTGAGAGATGACAATTTGTTATGAGGTCAATCTTTCACCTTTACTCAATTGAAACTTCAACTTCGGTCCCCAGTTCCATCAGTTCATCCTGGATCTGAAAAGCCGAACTCTTAAGTACTTCTGCTGAGTCTTCAAGGACAATCCTCTTCAAGGTTGAAATCTCTCCAAAACAGGGCGGCAGCTCTTCCAATTTCACGCATTTAATCACAAGTTGCTCCAGGCAAGGCAAGGATTCAGTGGAGGCTTTCCATTCCACCAAATTGAAATCATTCAATTCAAAGAATTTCAGGTTGTGGAATGCCAATTCTTCCATCTCCAATCTTGTCTCCTGGATGGAAACCTTTCTTAGCTTCAAAACCTGAAGACAATGCAGTTCCGCAATTGCTGATATATCCGTCCATAATAGCTCAAACCCCACTAAAGTTAGTTTCTTGAGAGTTGGAGGGAAGTGAATCGAGTGTTGTCTTTTCCCTTCGAACCATATGTTTAGCTTTAGCGACTCAAGTTTCCTATGAAAGTCCAATATTTCTATTGATTCTTTGTCATTACTAGGAGATATATCCAAATAACAGCTTAGTTTTTGAACTACCGGCAACCTTTGGAGAAGCCTATGTACATCTTTTCCAGTAAATAAAACTGGTTTTGAAAAGCGTACCACCTTATCCAATTTAGTACATGCCTCATGCTCATGGCCGTCTGAAAATTGAAGGATACATTGTTTGACTTTCACATGCCTAAGACTTTTCATTCTCCAAAATGTTGCCGGAAAACGTATGGAAGCACGGTATGGATTCACCAACACTAAAGATCCTAAATTCCAGATATTGCATATCGATTGTGGAATAGAAGTCGGACCTAAATTCGAACAATAAGCATGTATATTTCTCAGATGTACCAAAGAGCTAAGTTGTTTTATATCAAATTCTTGAAACGTCCGATCGAAATACAACACTTGAACAAGTCTAAGCTCCCTTAAAGAGAATTCCCGTTGGTCACAAAAACTGAGTGGAGATGATGCAAGTCCATGGTTCAACCGGATGAAAACACGACAGTATTCGATTATTGAATGGTCAGAGGAACTAGATGATGCAAGTCCGTGGTTCAGCTGGAAAAAGTTCCCCTCTCGACATTTCATTCGACATAAATCATATATTAGATCATGAACACGAAATTCTTTTATCCCACCATTGGAACTTCTCACACTAACAATGATAAGGCTTCTGTCAACTAGGTCGTGAAAGTAGTCTTTTGCCACATCATCTAAGCTTTTTGTCTTTGATTCTTGTACGAATCCTTCGGCAATCCATAGTAGTATCACCTTTTTTACCCTAATCAACCTATCCTCCGGGAATACTGCAAGATAGAGAAGGCAAGGCTTCAAAATCTCTGGTAAATGCTTGTAACTAAGTTCCAAGATTTTCATACATCCCTCGTCAGAAAGGTAGGAAACTACATTTTCTGCAACTTCACTCCACCCTCGCAGGCTTTTTTCTATCCTAGCAAGGAGACCTGCAATTACAGCAACAGCTAGAGGGAGGCCTTTGCAATTTTTGGCAATGAGCCTGCCAATCTCATAAAGATATGGCGGTGAAATTCCATTATGGAAAACCTTTTTTTGCAATAACTCCCAACTTTCTACCTCAGACAGAAAACGTAGTTGATACGGGCTATAACTAATTTTGCACATGTCAGCAACTTCATGGGATCGAGTTGTGAACATAACTCTACTTCCAATTTTGTCATTAGGAAATGAATATTTTACTTCATTCCATGCACTTACGTCCCATATATCATCAAGTACAATAAGGTACTTTTGACGACTCAAACACTTCCACAGTTGATGAGCCAAGTCATCTTTAGTCATCTTAGAGAGTCTATCGTCACGCCCATTAATATCACATAAAATGTCAAATAATAGCCTTCTAGTATTATAATCTTGCGAGATAGAACAAAAGGCAAATACGTTGAAATTACATTTCACTGATGAGGAACCATAAACCTTTCTAGCTATAGTAGTTTTGCCCAAACCACCCATGCCAACAATTGAAACAATGTCAAGTGACATACTTCCCCGTGTAAGCATGCCAATTATTTTTTTTGTCTCATCCTCGAAACCCACGACTATTTCATTGATTTGTGAAGGTCTAGCTTGTTCCGAGGGTGTACTAATAATACTAGCTGAACGAGGGATGCTCCTTGCATTGGACATGGTGTTCTCTTTCATCTTTTCAAGTTTTGTCTTAACAACTTTGATTCTATCAATAACATCAGAAAGTTTACCCATATGATACCAGATTGGATGATCAAATGCAAACCACGAACTGATGCACGAGCTGATGACATATTCAGTTAAATGTACTAAATTGACAACTTCTGACCATGTCTCGTTCAATTCACTTTGAAAGTCAAAGACATAATTGAAAAAAGGACGAAGAGAAACTAATTCCTCCTCAATTTTTATGATCTTGTATTTCGCAAAAGGTACATATTTCCGGTCACAAACCATCCTCTCCTTCAAGTTTCTAAGATTTTGTATGATAAAATCAAGAAATAATGGAGAAATAAGCTTCGGAAAATTAAACAACGAAGAATCTGGGAATTCACCGTAAAGCTGCCTTATCTTCGCATTGACAGTTCCAATTTTCACAACAAAATCACTTAGAAGCATCTTTTTCTTGACAAAATCCCCTTCCGTAACATCAAATGGAAGAAAACCATACACATCCTCCCAGAAAAGATCATCAAAATCGCTGAAAATTAATTCCCCTGAATTCTTATTAGGTGGATCATTAAGACATGTTAACAGAAAAATGAGCTCATCATGAAGATTCTGAAAATCATCATTGAAAGGAGTCACTAGATGATTCTCAATGAAAAAGTCAACAAAGATCGATGCAATTTGTCCAAATAGTAAAGAATCACTTTGCTGCAAATATATGGCCTTAAGAGTTTCAAAATACAATCTAGCGACATCGGGCGTGACAGGTTTGATCTTGTGCAACATATGAGAAAGCATAGGGCTAACCTCAGATGCAGTTTTTCCTTTGGCGTCTTTTGCCCAATAAAGAAATGTTAGGCATGCTGCATCACTAGCAAAGGCTTGAACAAACATTCTGAATCTTCCCAACTCCTTACTATATATGCAGTTAGTGGTGAGTATCAAAAAATTCTTAAGAAATAATAGCTTCTCATCCAAGGTTTCAATTTGTTTCTTGAATGGGACAATTTCACCGGCTTTGTGGGTAAAAAGATCATTTAGAAAGTCTCTGATAGAATCCAGAAACTTCACAATCTTATCACTTGTTGAAGGCTTTAATTGAAATGACAAATGAAACAAATTTATGCACCATGCTTCTATTTCTATCTTCGACATCTGAATTTTTCCTTCTAATTCAAATGCTAATGGATGTGAATCTGTGGTGTCTCCTCTACGCATTGCATGGAAACGAGCAGCAAGAAATCCTTTTTCTGCTTCTTCTTTTTGCCATATCATTTGAAGAGAAGTGATTATAGAGCTCAATCTTGACATGGGTTCTTCATCGGCTTCATCCCATGTTGCAAGGCATAGAAGAAACGCCCTTATGAATTTAAGCTCCATCCTGTATATGGGCAGTTGACTCCTCACTATATCAGCCGGCTCAACATGCTTCTTCTCAAGTAAATAGAGCTCTCTTGAAACAGATACAAAATACATATAATCCATTTTCTCTGCTTCCAAAGTGATACAAGAATTTGAAAATCCGTCGTAGTATAGTTGTCTGATCTTAGCATTTGCAGTCACAATCTGGGTCATAAAATCACTTAGAAGCATCTTTTTATCTGAGAAAACCTCTTTCATCTCACCAGTGGGTAGAAGGAGATAAGAATGCTCACGGAAAAGAGCATAAACCTGGCTGCGGAGCCCATCTTCTTCTTCTGCTGCTGCGTTCTGATTAGTGAGAGACGTGAAAAGTCGTATGAGCGGGTCTCGAAGAATCAGAAAGTCATCATCCAAGTGCTCAAAAAAGAAGTCAACCCAACTAGCAACAGTAGCCGAGAGAACAACAGAATCAGATGAAGCTTCCAAGTTTTGGGAAAATAGGATGGTAACATCAGGTGCGTAAGGTATGAACTTGTGTAACATATTAAAAAAGACAATGCTCATATCAGTCGCAGTTTCTTCGTCTGCTTCTTTTGCCCAATACAAGAATGCTAAGCATGCTGCTTTGCTGGTAAAAGCCGCAGCAAATTTCTTGATCCGAAGGAGTATATTGCTATCTGTACAAGAATCAGGGTTCTTCATCACTTTATCCATAAATACTAGCTTGTCAATCAAGATATCGATTTGTTTTTTGAATGGAACAATTTTGGCTGCTCTGTGGTAGGAAAAACTGTCCATAATAGAACGGAGATTGGAAAATACATGCCGGATATCAGAAAAAGATTCTGAAACCTTGGGTTGCATCGAGGAGGAGCACACCAAATAATATTCACACCATAGCTCAACATGTAGCTTGCTCTTTTGAATTAATCCTTCAAGTGCAAAAGCCAGTGAAAAGAAAGCTTGGGCGTCTATTGGCCATGTATCAATCAGGCGATTTTGAATTGTTTCTGCCCAAAGCAATCTAAAAGCAGTGATGGTAGATCTCAATCTAATTCTACTTTGTTCATCCCATTCCCATGATTCAAGGCACTCGCAGAACAGGGACAGGAATCTCAAGTCCATTTCGAGCTGCTTGAGTTGACCCAGCACTCCTCGTTGATCATGATAAGCCCACGGTGCACGGAATCTAATCCTTGACAGCTTTTCCAAAATAAATTGGAAGAATCTTCGACTCATTTTCTGTTCCGATCAAGGGAATCACAGTTAACAACTTTCAACAACCACACAGACAGACAGATAGATGGATGGATCGATCTCAATTTCAGTTATGTTGATGATATTTTATGGTGGTTTAGGGATTGAAACTGCTCAACTCTCTCAATTGTTCAGCCAGAAAAAGAACAGTTCTGATGATATATGGGCCTTCTGGGCCGGGTTATGTACACTTGGGCCGGACCCACTATAAAAATGAATGGATTGGTAGAGTATGACTCCACCAGACTCTGTACATGATACATTCTGTACAGAATAATAGGTTGAGCAGTATTTCGCTATGTTCTGGTCAGAAACTCTTCTGGACAGAATGGGCAGGACGAAGACCAAGTCAACAAGGGCATAACCGTTCATCAACGTGGGTAGATCCCACGCTTTGCAGTTGATAAAATAACTGCCGATAACTTCCCACTATGGACGAGAGGGGTTATCACCACGATCAGAAAGGATAAAGAGACATTCTGAACTACGAGGGGGACTTGATTCCATTTCGATACTAGAACTGGATACGTAAGCAGCTATCTCGAAGAGTTCAGTCCAAAATCATATTACTTTCATCTGTTTTTGTATCAATTTCCTAACTCGGATCACCCAATTACCCGATTATAGATTTGAGCTACATCATTTGACGCTAGAAGGAGGGTCATTCTAGTTAGTGAGTTGTTGTTACAGTAAAAATGGCCAAAAATCAAGGAAATTCGAAGAAGCAACAAAATCAACCAGAAAAGGAAAATCAGACCAGAGAAAAGAGCCCAGAAATAAATAATCAAGAAACTGGAAAGAAAATTCTGGAAGAAGGACAAACCAGTACTCCAGGTGCAGTTAGACAAATGTTGGTGGAAAATCTTGCAAATCTCAAAGGAGAAGAAATAAAATCGATTTTTTAGGAGGTCTTAAAAGCCAGAAATCAGGACGGTGACGTTTCAGAAAGACCTTCTTTTCATCATGTAGCGAAGAAAGAAAAACATGAAGCAGAATCCAGTGTAAAGGTGGTTGTTACTCACCCAGGGGGTGATAACGCCAAGGCAGAGTTGGATGCTATTCTTAAGCCTAAACAAGATGAATTTAGGCTGGTATCTCCTTTCACTGAGGACATTGATGCATTTCCTTGTCCTCCAGGATTTAAAATCCCAAAGATCCAGTCATACGATGGCACTAAGGATCCATATGATCATATGCATCAGTACATCCAGCATATGAATCTATACAATGCACCAGAAGAGATGAAATGCAGAGCATTTGCAACTCTTCTCACAGGAAAGGCAAGAGATTGGTTCAACAAGTTGAGCCCCAGATCAATAACAGATTTCCCCACTCTAACCAGAAAATTCATGCATGCATTTATCGCAGCAAGACCCTTCCAGAGAAACCAAACATACTTGCTGACTATTAGACAAAAGAGTGAGGAAACAGTGCTACAAAGAATTTATCAGAGTTTAATACTAAGGACGTTATCATGTAACAATTCATAATTGGATCTTTAAAAGAACAAATATATGACAACAGAAAAGCCATTTATTATATATGTATAATCATAAAGAAATAGTAGAAATGATCCGACCCGGTCGGATCCGGTCCAACCCGATTGGATTTAGGACACTATTTCAACAGTTTTGGCCGCTTGTTTGGTGGATCTTGATTAATAAAAGTAAATAATCGATTAAAATCTCTTATAAGAAAATATAGATATTTAATCGATTTATAATAAATGCTATATGATTTACAAAGACATATATGTGACACATTATATTTGTCACATGTTACATATTCCATTAAATTTAAATTATTTTGTATTGTTTTCTATATTAAATATTAGGAAATAATAGACAATTGATTAAATGATTAACATCTCTTAAAATAAATTAATTAGGAGATTTTATTGATTTCTAATAAATGTGGAATCTTCTGGAAATTGCTAGAATCAATCAGGATATTTCTAACACTAAATGAAAATCAATCCAAGGCTCTCATCTAGCACTATAAATAGAAGAGACATTGGTCATTTACAAGGACACACAGAAGGCACACAAGAAAAGGTTGGTGCAATCATCTCCTCTGAAGAAGTGGAGAAATCATCAACACAGAAGAAAACACAGAAGAACAAGCACAAGGAAGAGCATAGAAGATGGTGAGAAGTCCCAGAGCATCTTCAAGCATCGAAGATCTTCCAAGAAATCCTCGAAGTTCTTCAAGAAAGCCAAATATCAAAGAGCGTCTTCAAGCCTCGAAGATCTCCCAAGAATTCCTCGAAGTTCTTTAAGAAAGCCAAGAAGATCGAAGAGCGTCTTCAAGACTTAAAGTTCGACACAAAGGCGCAGTTCTTCAACAAGGCGTCTTCAACACTCGAAGATCATCGGAGAAAGTTGCCTTCAACACTCGAAGATCTTTCGGGAAAGTCCAAAGTTCTTCAAGAATATGAAGAACATCAAAATCTTCAAAGCACCATGAAAGATTGTCTTCAACTTCGTGGATCTTCCATAAAGTCGAAGCCTTTCAACTAGGAGATTGAAGGTAATACAAAGTATTCCTTCAAGTCTCCGTCAAAGTCAAAGTTCGTCCGCCATATCCGGGAGTCCATCAACACAACAACGATCGGTGAAGAAGTTAGAGAGAAAGCATCAAGCCCTCTGCTCAACCACCGCAGAGAAGATTGAAGGAGTAACAAAGAAGCCTCCAAGTCATCCCCAATAACCGAAGATCATCCGCAAAATCCGGAGTTCTTCAACAAAGAGAAGATCTAAGAAGCAACAAGGAAGTCTTCAAGTTCTTCACCAACATTTGAAGGTCGTCCGCCATATTTGGAGTCCTTCAACATTCGAGGATCGTCCGCCATATCCGGAGTTCTTCACCAACATTCGAAGCTCGCCCGCCATATTCGGAGTTCTTCATCATTCGAGGATCATCCGCTACATCCGGAGTTCTTCACCAACATTTGAAGCTCGTCCGCCATATCCGGAGTTCTTCAACAACAATCGAAGGTCTTCCGCCATACTCGGAGTTCTTCAACAACAATCGAAGGTCTTCCGCCATATCAGGAATTCTTCAGCAAACAAAGGCCATCTTCCCAACAAGTAGGAGGAGCACCGCTAAAATCCAAGACCAAGTCCAGTCAACCCTCGGAGAAATTGAAGGAGAAGATCAAAGGAGCATGAAAGAATCCAAGTCATCTCCAACTAATGAAGATTATCCGCCATATCCGGAGTTCTTCAACAAATATCGAAGATTATCCGCCATATGCGGAGGTCTTCTGCAAACCCAACATTCTTCCTAAAAAATTGGAGGAGTATCGACAAAGTCTGAGAACAAGTCCCCGCGACCCTCGGTGAAATCAAAGGCATCCCGCAGATATAGAGATTTTGCTAGAGATTGTACTCACTCGAATTTTGAAATTAATAAAATTATATTGTTACAATTTTCTTGTCTCTCTTTTATTTAAATATTGCAAGACAACGAAATTTGTGTTACAGTGATAAGAGACAAATCCACTCTTCGCTACCCAAAATCCATTATTCGCTCCATTGTTTTATAGCGGGATAGACATCAAATCCAATGTTCCACTGTTTTTATCGTGATTTTTACCCAAAAAAATTTCCCTGGTCCTATTGGTATATTATAATTTCTATCGTATCCTTTTTCTAAAATAAAGACTAATGATATAATTTTTAAATACAAATTTATTCCTTCAAAAAAAAATAATTTATTTATGCATAATAAATAATCCGAATATTATTTTTAGGAACAAATAATCTGAATATTAATTCCACTACAACGCTTTATAGCAAGCATAATTAAATCCTTATTTTGTTATTGCATAACCGCAATTTAATTCCGGACAATTATTCTTATGTGTGTGGCCCGATAAGCTTCCAAATATATAGGCCATAAGTATAAATTGTATTTCCCAAAATACTCTTTATATTCAACGATCGTAACTGACATATAACAATGTGTCACGAGCCTAATTGTCGGGAGAAGTCAAGTACTACTAACTACAACATTTTATATGAAACGATTACTGTATTAATATAATCATTTTACATACGCAATATCCATACGGTCGTTAGCCCGAATTCTAAGTAAACGATCTTAGTTCAAAGCTTATCCTTTGTTGGCTTTTAGGCACATAAAAGCAGATTTATAGATGGGCCACAAGGTAATCGAAACTACTCAATATTCCCACCTCCTAATGGGTAAAGATGTTCCTTTCAACCTAGTACATTCAGCCAAAGGATAATCGAAACTGCTCAACATTCCCACCTCCTAAAGGGTAAATATGTTCCTTTCAAAGTATAGTACATTCGTCCCAAATTCAAAGTAGTACAAAGTGATACTGCATATAATGAAGCACAGTTAAATTTCTTCACAAAATCAAAAGCAGCATCTTGTAACAGTTAGGTGATCAATAACCAAGAGCAGCAACAAAATAGTTGAGTGCGTTGAGAAAGCTGAATTTACACAAGTCTGATTATATGAATTACAATCTGTTAATTATATGAATTACAATCTGTTAATTAGCAGACATGAAAGATGAAGTCATCATTAATATTCCCAAACGAAAAAGGATCATGCAGCTTCAATACATTAGAATGAATAACAGGCACTGCTTTTCTCTCCAAAAACACCGATTAGATTAGCAGTAAGGATGATGAGTCGTCAAACCACCAAAGATAAATCACCTACAACCTCTATAGCTAGTATAGTAGAAGTAGAGGGTCGAACCCACGGGGAACGGTGAACTTATTTCTTCTAAAATTCATAAAACAAAATATATCTGAGTTTTTATCTAATTTCCTAAGAATAAATTAAAAATAAAATAAAATAAAGAAGAACTCCAGCTAACTAATTATTTCCTCCTAGATTATCTATTTCCACAACAAGTGAATCCTACGCCATTTAACCTACAGCAGAATGGTAATGTCTTTGTTACCACTAAAACCCAATCTTTTACAAGAACCTCCTAAGATGGATTTTGGTACTAGATCAAAATAATCGTTTAACTATCGTGCGCCAACAATCAAACAATAATTCTAATCATCTATTGCAAATCAGAAAATAAATAAATACTAACAATCAAACGAGGAGAAAAATGATTAAACCTCACAACCGTATAAAATCGAGGGTTCAATAATCAATCAACTGGAATATAAAAGCTAGCTATTCATAATAATTTACAATAATATAAATCAAACAAAATTATTATACCATAGGAGCAGAAACAGATTCGCCGGCACTCAGTTGATGCGCAGCTTTTCCCGTATGTTCCTAGTACCCCTTTTTTTATTATCCAACCTAACTAATAATATATGCTCCCTTACGTAATACATGAAAACCTTTTTTTTTTTTTTTTTTTTTTTTTGGAATTCTAGCATTGGGCCAAAGCCCAATTATTTACTAAAAGATAAAATCCTATCTAATAATAATAATAATAATAATAATAATAATAATAATAATAATCAGGTCCTCTAATAATAAAAAAATCCGATGTGACTTAAGAGAGAAATCCACGGTTGGTTTTATTGAGCTATATCTTCTTTTCATTAATGGGATCTCGACATAGTGAAAAAATTAAATTCGCTTTTTTTTGAAATGGCGCTTTCCTCCCTTCTCCCACAAAACTTTCAAGCATTGCTCTATACGTCCGAATTCCTCCATCATCCTAGAAATTTCTTAAACCGCGAAAATCATCAAAAATATACCCAAAAGCAGATCTAACAAAAAATAGATATATAATAAGCATAGAAAAATCCTATAAAATACAGTCTCATCAAAGGATCAATCCACAGGTAATCTGGCATCCCTTCCGTGCACGCTAAGCTTTCCAAAATTGGTCTTTAACGGTCATTGATGTAAGTGATAAAACATGTTGACCGGAGAAAGAACAAAAATACAAGAATACGTTTAAAAATCCACAATCTCATTAACTTGGGAGCAGTCTAGATTTGGATCCAAGAAAAAAGCCAATCTAAAAAGAACTCTGTCGATGCCATGTTGACCAGTAGGAAGAAGAACTCTTCTATGCAATGTTCACCTACATAGAAAGTACACAATAAAATGAACATGTAAAAGCAATATACAACGTGAATTCTCTATTTGCATTGTGCCTTGGAAGATTATAATGGCAGCCCAAGAAAGACGATATAAACAAAGTTTCACACCATGCACCAACCAAATGCGTACCTTTAGACCGACAGAGTACATATAAGAAAATAGCTGAAAAAGCAATTCATCCATCTCACAAGCATATCACCAATGAAATAAACTTTAAAAGGATAATGGAACCGAATGCTAGGCATCGGGTTTCTTGAAAATACAGATGAATGTATTATACGGGAGCTTTGCCGATCTACCACTACTTTGCCGGGCCATTTGTGCGACTACCACTCTCTTGTCGAAATACCACTCTCATTTTCGCGTTTTAGGTGTTTTTTAAACCAAACTAAACCCTAATTGGGAAGGGGGAACCCAATAGGGGAAGGGTGTCCCTTAAGATCGTGCACAAAGGTGAAAAAAACGGAAGAAAATCGCGAATCAAAATTGGTATTTTTGCCTTGGGTGGTGGTGATATTTCACAATTTGTTCAGAAAGCCACAGAAACTGAGAAAATATCCCATGTATGTATATACACACATAATGCACATCCAAAGGGTATGAAAGAGGTATATATATATATATAGAGAGAGAGAGAGAGAGAGAGATCAAGGAACACATAGTTGAAGAGATATCAAAATGCTAAAGATAACATAGCTATACCTTAGAGTCGAATTCTTGAACTTGGACAATCAGTTTGAAGCCTAAGTCCCAGCATATATACAGGCATAAGAGGTACAAAATCATGTTCACAGAAACTAGCATCATCATTCAACGTGAAAATACAAAGATCGATACACGCAGCCAGCTGAAATGATTTATGAAACATGTCAGTTATTCTGCATGTCTAAGCGATGACAATTCGTTATGAGCTTGATATTTCACCTATTATAAGATCGAAACGTCAACTTCGATCCCTAGTTCCATCTGTTCTTGTTGAATCCGAATAGCTGAACTCTTAACTACTTCTGAGGATTGTCTGACAACATGCAATACTCTTCAACATTGAAATCTCTCCAAAACAGGGCGGCAACTCTTCCAATTTTGGGCATTGAATCACAAGTTGCTCCAGACAAGGCAAGGATTCAGTAGTGACATTCCATTCCACCAACTCATCACAATGAAATGCAAACAATTTCCGATTTTGAAATGTCACATTCTTCCATCTCCAATCTTGGCTCCTGGAAGAAGGAATCCGTTCTACGTTCTAACTGCAAAACCTGAAGATAGTGTAGCTTTGCAAGTGCTGATATAGCCATCCAGGGTAGCTTAAAGTTAGTTTCTTGAGATTCAAAGGGAAGTTGTTGAACAAGAAGTATGGTCTTCCATCAAAAATCCATGTTAGCTTCAGTGACTCATTTTTTGTATGAAAGTCCAATGTTTCAGATGGTTCTATATCATAATCAAGATAAATTGCCATGTAGCAATTTAGTTTTCGAACCGCAGGAAATTAAACCTTTGAAGAAGTCGTTGTACATCTTTTCCACTAGATAAAATCGGTCGTGAAAAGCTTACCACCTTAAACAATTTAGGAGATGCCTCATGCTCGTGGTCATCCGGAAATTTAAGGATGGAACTCTTGACTTCCACGTGCCTAAGATTTTACATTCTCCAAAAAGTGTCCGGCAAATTTACCATTCCTTCTTTCAATATTAAAGATCCTATATTCCACATATTGCATATCGATGATGAAATATATACCGATTCCGACCCCAACCTAGCATCTAAATGTCTCAAATGGACCAGAGAGATAAGTTGTTTTACATCATATTCTTGCAATATGAAATCCAAAGCCAACACTTGAGCAAGTCTAAACTCCTTGAAAAGGAAATCAACAAATCTTGCACCATATTCTTTAGAAAAATAGAATAATGAGCGTGCTGAAAGACAATTTTGGGGAAAATATTCTTCTCCTTCATCAATCACAAATTACAATATTTATAATACAAATCAGGGTTTCTTCTCCTACCAAAATTTACCAAAGTATCCCTTACTAAAAAGAAATACAAATCACACCATAATATATCACAATTATCGTAATACCCCCTCAAGATGGAGCGTGAAGATCTCGAACGCCCAGCTTGCGCGACAGAAACTCAAATTGTTGTCGTCCCAATGCATTTGTAAAATTATCCGCCAACTGATGCTTCGTGGAAACATACGAAGGAAGATTCAAGCCATCTGTAATAGCATCACGCACGAAATGACAATCCGCCTCAATGTGTTTTGTGCGTTCGTGAAATACTGGATTCTGTGCAATATATAACACCGATTGACTGTCACAAAAAAAACGTATACCGGGGGGTGCCTCACCCCAAGATCAGTCAGTTAACCACTTTAACTCGCACGTAAGTGAGGCCATACATCGATGTTCAGCTTCCGCAGAAGACCGCGAAACCGTGGTTTGTTTCTTGGACTTCCAAGATATGGGCGAAAGGCCAAGTGTAACGCCCCGCTCCCGGATACCGAGCTCTTATCCGGAAGAGAACGTCCGGTGCGTATAACATTAAATAAATCTAATATTATACGTCAGTCTCTACGTCATCGTATCAAAAATAAAGCAATGGAAGCCCAAAAGGCTCAGGTAAAAACATAAATGCTTCTAAGATTGGAATACAAACCGACTAGGGGTAGAAAAGAAAAGCTTACAACAACGATATAAAGCTTACAACGTACGATGTTTCAAAAGAAAAGATACAACACTTGTATTACAAAGATGTCAAAAGAAAGTACAACAGGTTCTTTAAAGAAACTAAAACATAATCTAATACAACCTTTAATAGAAAAGTAAAAAGAAAGCATCATTGTGGCATCAACGTCATCAAACACCATTCAACACCTCAACGAGCTCAAGATCAACCTGTCCATCTTCTCACCCAACAATGCATACAAACACACATGCAAAGGAGGTAAGTACAAAGTACTTACCAAGAGTAAGAAGCTAATGAATAATTAGAGTTTATGACGAAAAGGTTACAATATTATTATTAAGTCATCTTGGTGAGACCGACTCAAACTCCATGGTTCACTTCATGCTCATCAACATGTCCTGACTATCGGTTTCTAACTTAACTTATCTTTGTTACAATAGCATTCAAGAGCACTACGCATGGTGTTCACTCACCACGAAGTATCTGGGTGCAACATGTTGGTGGATCACACCAATAAGCACGGGTTGTGCCCGATAGTGCACGCGTTCGATGAAGTCCCTCTAATCACAGCGCCCCTTCGAGGCCAGTAAAGTTATTCATTTACTAGGTCCCTCCACTCCCGGTGACTTTTAAAGGCCAGCAGAGTTACTCGCTTTATCCGAATAGCCCACACATCGCGATATGACCTTGTGCCTTACCAAGAATGACATGTTGTTTAAACTTTTACCTACACAAGTACGTTAGTTATTATTTTATTATCTAGCCACCTAAGTATTTTCAAATAAGCTCCCTCACATCTCCTACTCTCTTACTTAGACCACTAGACACGGAAAAACCTAGCACACACAGACATTGATGAATACTAATTCATCAAAGCACAAGCCATCATACCATTCCGATGCTCCCGAACTTCAACTCTTAGGAAGAGTACATTCAGTGCCAGAACTAAACACATCAGAAGCTTAATCAAGGCTTGTTCATGTTCATATATTGATATTAGATCAAGAAACAACCTTCAAAACTAGAAAATTCTGGATATTACACCAATGAACACAAACCATCCACTCAACGAACGCCGAGTAAGAGGGCAACTCACCCAATCAGAATCACACCAACCCTTGAGAAGAAGAGAGCTATCAGACCGCAACAAAATCCCCTGACCAGGATGTCAAATAACGAACAAGACGCAAGGCAGCCTCCTAATGATAAACTCGATGAGCCTGCATAAACTGAGACAAGACATGAAGTGAGTACGTCAAGTCGGGGTGTGTCACTCCAGGATAAATGAGCCGTCCAATCAAACGATGATATCGGGTAGGGTCACTCAATAATTCTCCGGTGGCAAAGGGCTCTTGTGATTCTGCTCAATCGGAAAGTCAGCAGGTTTGCTCCTAAGTAAACCTGCTCATGAATGATGTCAAGTGCATATTTCCGCTGGTTCAAGAAAATTCCATCTTTGTTCCGGGCCACCTCTATCCCAAGAAAGTACTTTAGAACCCCTTAGTCCTTCATCTTAAAGCACTTTCCCAAATAATCTTTGAAAACATTCATTGCAACCTTATCATTCCCGGCAATGATCATATCATCCACGTACACAAGGACGTTCAGCTGAATCTCACCCGATGCAAAGTAAATAAGGAATAATCAGAATATGACTGACGAAAGCCATACTCTTTCAAAGCGGAGGCAATCTTTGCGAACCAACACCGCAGTGCCTGTTTCAATCCATATAGCGATTTCTGCATCATGCACACCAAGTTGGAACCGTTCTTCTCAAACCCAGGAGGAATCTTCATGTAAATTTCTTCCTCCAAGTCACCATGCAGAAAAGCATTTTGGACATACATCTGGTGAATGTCCGTACTAAAAAGAAATACAAATCAGACCATAATATATCACAATTATCATAATATTGTAATACGTGCATTTAAAGTTGATGATCCACCAGCAACAATAGCATCAAATTTCTTATCCATGGAAACACGATAGTTGTTATTTATTGTAGAGTCTAAGGAACTTGATGATGCCATTCCATGGTTCAGCTAGAAAAAGTGTTCCTCTCGACATTTTGTTTGACATAAATCATGTATTAGATCATGAACACGAATTATTTTTATCCCACCATTGGAACTTCTTGCACTAACAATGATAAGGCTTATGTCAACTAGGTCTTGAAATTAATCTTTTGCCACATCTTCTAAGATTTTTGTCTTTGATTCTTGTACGAATCTTTCGGCAATCCATAGTAGTATTGTAACACCTCGATTTTTATCAAAACTTGGACACATGCTAAGGTTTGTAAAGGGTACCTTAGTTGCATTGATATAATTTCATTTAAATTTTAATTCTTCTAAACATTAATGATTTTAATGTTTTCATTGACAAGAAGAAAATATGGGTTACACGATTAAAATAAAATAAAATTAGATGTAGACACAAATGTTTCATTTAGATATGCATTTAATAGCCTAAGTAGTTTACTCTTTATTATTTATTTGTTGACAAATTAGTTAAGAAGTTGATCGTAAACTTGGCATATAATTGCTATGAAAGTATTTGGTTGATAAATAAAATATTATTAAGTGAATGGTAGTAGTGTAATAATAGAATAGTATATGTAGTTTTTTTTTTTCCTTTCTTTTTTCTTTCACATGATACGTACATTTTTTTTTCTGATACGGACAGCTAGCAGACATAATAAATAAATGAAATATAAATGTATACCCTTGATGGTGTTACTACAACAAGAACAATATAGCCACAAGTGTATAGATTGAATGTTCCATTTTCATAGCGGAATTATTGCAGATGTTTTTTTTAAGAACTGTAAATTACCTGGTTCAAGCCTAAAACGTACATCAATTGAGTGTATATATGTGATTGCATATTTTGTCTATTATATTTAAACTATTTGAGAAAAGTGTGTTGTTTTATGATGATGTAATTACATCCTTTTATTAAAATATTGCTATACTTCATTATTTTTAATACTATTACTTGATTTTCGATAAATTATTTCAAGAAAATGAATTATAGGAAGTGCTTTTAACTTTTCGGTTACAAGAAGCTATTCATGTAAATATGTAATACAACTAGTGGTACTACTGTGCGATGCACAGTTATGTCCTGGTTTTACATATAATAGTGGTCATTTGAAACCTTTTTTTTTAACGGAGTTGTTTTGAGTGGGGTTTGTTTGCTATGGTTAAGCTTGACTATAAGGGACCATGTCCATCACCCTAGAGCAACCAAAATTGTTGCTTAAGGTAGAGCATTGGATGTCCCTGTTACAATAAATCTTTAATGAAACACTTGCAAGAATTCCCAGTTCTAAATGCCAGACATAAAGAAAGATATCTAATGGACTTTTGATTGTGATCAAGAGACAAAAATTACTAAACAAAAAAAGGGGAAATCAGTAAATGAAGTTTCAGACATCCAAGGAAGGATAAAAGCAGCATAAGCTCTCAAGCCTGGTGAAGGCGAAAGCCCTTAGTCGGCCACTGCGAATGTTTTGAGAAACAGCCTTAGGATTTGTCATGATCAACAATATTAAGACAACAATAAAAGGAAACAATTTTAACAACAAAGAATGAGATGGTCTGAAAGAAAAACACATAAAATAATTCATAAAGCATCCAATTCATGCTTTTGAATATTTGAAGAACAGCCAAATACTATCCTTTAGTATCATGTAAACAAGCACCCAAAGAACGTTTAACAAAAAAGCAAGCTATGATTACATGAAAAATAGTGTCTCAGACATCCAAGGAAGGATATAAGCAGCATTAGCTCTCAAGCCCGGCGAAAGGCGAGAGCTTTAGGCGGCCACTGCGAATGTTTTGAGAAACAAGGCTTAGATCTTATCATCATCAAAAGATGAAAACCATTCCAGAACAATAACAGGAAAACAGAACCCATAGACATCTACTCCATGATTAAAGAGATCAAATGCAAGCTATAAGTCCAAACACATTCCCATTATCAACCGTAGGAATTCACTACACCTAAGACAAAGTACTGCATATATTGTACATGTGCAAGGAAAGCGAGATTTTCTGTAGATCTCGTAACTACGGGGTTTGTAATAGATCCCCTAACTATTGAGGTTTGCAGTAGCACCTCTAACTACACTTACCTCAAGCAATTTCCTTGTTTACTAAGCCGAGTAGCTACAATACCTTCTTCAGAAACTGTAGAAAAGAGCAGCAAAATAAGTGGAGCTGTAAGGTCGAAACTTTATATTTGTACAGCATACAGTCAAACTGAAAGTCAAATACAAGGAACAAGATCTGAATACAACAGAGGCAGAAAACAATAGAGCATAGTTTAAACAAAAGCACCTACTATATCTATAGCTATAGCATAAATAATATTGGTACATAGACCTAAACAACACACAGCATGTACTTTTTAAACAACAAGTATCTATTTCCAAAAAAACAGGGACATAAAGTATTATTGGCAAGTAGAAAGAGTAAAATGAAACCTAATGTAGTTCACTTATGTTTATTTCAAGTACTTAATATCAAAGCCTCATAGAGCAAATCAATTAAGTAAGCTACCGCTTCGAGATTGCTGTAATTCAAAAGTCACCAATAACTTATTACTCCCTTGTAGTAGGACAACCAAACACAAAGAAACAGCACAAGAGACAGGAGCACTTGCAAACCTAGGTATACATGCTCTTAGCAATTAGCAAAATAAAGAATACGGGCTAATATTGAGTTACATAGACATCATGAAAACATCGACAGTCAAGAAGATAGAGAAAGCAAGAAACAGATCCAAGATAATCTATTACAGGGGAACCATGTACATCATAAGTGATGAAAACTGACTTTGAAACCAAGTTAACAACAGGAAAAAGCAACCAAAAAAGGGGAAAAAACTGGAAAAGTAGATACCAAATATCATAAAGCAGTCAATTTTGACTTTAAAGGACAAAGCCATCTTAAGTTTTTTATTTTGACAAAAAGCAGTACCATCTATAAACAACAGCCCTCAATCCACATAATACTCAAATCCAAACAACACATGTAATTGCAAGCACCCATTATACAGAATTTCAAATAGTCTACTACAGATGATACAGTAATCTGGAAAGATTCAAATACACGATACCACAACAAGCAAGTTTTGTTCAACGTCTATGAACAAAACATCAATAAAGGCACTGACTTTGATCCTACTGTGCACAACACCAAGTCAGAAGAACAGAAGAAGGGGAAAAAACTGATAGAAAATCAAAATAGTCACTAACCAACCTGTAACTTCAATCTTACACCGATCTGCAATCAAAATCGAACGAATTCAGATTCGATAATTCCAATTCAAGAGTAAGTAATAGATAGCAGATGTAGAAATACACAAAGATATGCAAAATAAAGGAAATACCTAGTTAATTCAATGAGGAGAGATGACAGAACGGAAGAGAAAAGCGGTGAGTTGTCAAAGCAGAAGATGCTACCACAGATTACACCAAAACAACAAAAAAATCCGTAAAAATAAGCAGAAAAAAAAACCATTGTACACTGCAAACAAAACTCACCGATACCGGAGGAGGAGCAGAGGTTTGAGCATCGATTTTTCGTGGACTTCTCTCCCAAGAACTAACAACATGAAGAATTGAGCAAGTGGTGAATAAAAAACCTGGCTTTGGCAAAAGGTATGCTTTTTTATTAACTGTAGATATATACGGGAGAAAAGTTACGCCAATGTTACCAATAGAGCTTCTTGAAAGCCGCGGAGACTGCTGTAAAACAACATATTTTGATTACTACATGAGAGAATCTGAATCCAGATGAAAGACAAGTTGCAAGTTAAAGGGGAAAATGTAAGCAAAGTTAGCTAATGTACAAACATCCAAGAACATGAAATTATCAATTTAGTTGCAGTGAGGATCCTGTTTGTGGAAGAACAAAGATTTCCACAACATATAAATCAATTTTATGAAGTAAATAACTCTTAAGGGAAACTGTGGAAAATAGAAACAAACAATTTATAGTGATAAGATTACTTTTTCAGACTAATGGAGTATCATCTTGATTACAATATTCTCAAGATCAATGTAAAAATAGGAATGTAATGAGTTCAAGATTTCTTTGGTTGATAACATGATCTAAATTCAAATATAGGTAAGACTCATGCCACTACCATATGCATTAAGCCCTTAATAACAAAACACTCTTCTTTTTCAAATTTTCGGTTCGCATCTCATAAATATAAACAAATCACCAAGAAAAAAACAGAACAAAGTCACAAATTGAAAACTCAAACAAATATCCAATGATCTTACATCTTCACCAGGTTGAATGGAAGCAGAGCAGCAAGAATTGAATGTTTTATGTAGGAGGTGATCCTCAACATTCTTGAGTCCTGTTCTCGCCTCCCAATGATGAGCTTGATTTTTTCCACCATCTAACCATTAAAAAAATGAAAACTGATTATGAAGTTACAAAATCCAAAAAAAAATTAAAAAAAAAACAGAAGGAAAAAAAAAAGAATTATAGCAAGAAAAAGAAAAACCAACCTTTTGCTTTAGGAGAGGAAGGTTTAGAGGGCTTAATTCTTCTAGCCCTGAAAATTTTAAAAACAATCCCTCCCAGAGAAAAAGCTAAAACCACCTCAAATTTAAACAACACAGGCCTAATGTCCCTCTTGTCCCTCATCATTACAAAGAACCCTATATTTTTCCCTCATGAATCAGAAAAATGGAGAATGAAATCCAAAAGATTTGAACTTTCAATCTCAAGAGAAACCACAGGCCTTCTTCTCCTTAATGCCCTTGTGAATCAACTCAATAACTCCTAATACATGCAAGAAGAAGAACATAGAGCAACTAATCTTCTGCAAATAATCAAAAGCAGAACAATTGCAGAGCAACAGAGCAAAGGCTTACCTGCCGGAAGCGAGAGCGGAAAGACTGCAAACGACGACAACAATTGAAGACGAAGGCGGTTCGGAGGCGCTATATACACCACCCCAATTCATCTGAGTTTGAGTGGAAAGCAAGAGCGATTAGAGGTCGGGGAGCGGTGGTGGAGATCGAAAGCAGTAGGCAAATGGAGAATACTAACTACTGACATCTGGAAAGGTTAAGGACAGCAGTACACGTAAAGGAGGTAGTGCCATGTGTACTCCATGAAACGACGTCGTTTCATTGCTCAAGGAGGAAAAAAAAAACGGGGTGTTTGGTTAAAAGGTTGTGTGATAAAAAGTTGTGTAAAAAAAAATACATAGAAAATTTGAATTTTTTCTCGTTTTGGTGTTTTAACCAAACTAAACCCTGGTGGGAAGAGCACCGCCAGTGAGAGATGAGGCGACCTTAAGATCGCGCTGAGCATTGTGAAAAGAAATGGGAGAAAATCACGGTCAAACTTTAAAGCGACAAACAAACCTTTTCCAAAAAAAATTTCCAAAACACCCGTAATAACTCATTATCCAAAAAAAAGAAACGACAAAACCGTCGTCCAACTATTGAGAAATAATAAGTACTTCTTAAGGGCAACTCCAACCCATAGGTATCAAATTTTAAAATTTGATTCACATGAACGACAGAAAGATAGTATCAAATTTTCATCTCCAATCCAAAGTATCAAAATTTGAGTTTGATACCTACAAACAATATCTCCAACCCAAAATATCAAAATTTAGTAGATATTTTTTTTTATCCATTTTGATTAAATTTATGAATGTTTCAATAATATAAAAATATTGTCTTAACTCAAAAAAAAATAATGTCGTACTAATTAACCTATTTTTTACTTAACCATAATTTTTTAAATAACCTAACAATAATTTTGAAAAACTATATACGAGAAGTAAAATAATATCCAAATTTGCGAAAATAAATTCGATTAGTCAATTCGCATATAAAGCGTGTCATGATTGGTTGGATAAATTAAAGATAAAATATTTTATTAGAAAGGAGAAAAACAATAAATAATGATTAAAAATGTCACAATTGCGAGTAAATAAAAAAGGAGTAAGTTATAAATGCGATGAGATAAAAAAGCGGAGGAAGATTTCCGTTACAAAAATATGTGTTAGCCAATCAAAAAAAAGAACAAATGAGGGGACAAGGGGGGGACAAGGAGGGACAAGCCCATGTGGCTTTGGTTGGCAGCACCTTTTTGGCCAAATTCCTTCCACCCGCGCGCGTGTAGTGAATGGGAGGGTATTAGCCAAGGTTGAATATAGTGCACTCTCCCAAGACTCACACCTAATTTTGATACCTATTAATTTTTCCATTGGAGATGCTAATACCTTCCTATAGGGGTCAAAATTTGATTTTGACCCCTACCATTGGACTTGCCCTAATGTTAAGATGAAGGCTTCATTTACTTACAAGATTTATGCATGGCATTAACATAGAAGGTCAGTTACAACCTTCCAAAATAAAAGGCTCATTAAACCTTTACAGCCTTCAATTCCTTATATAAACCAAAAGTTTTCAGTGTTAATTAGGCTATTATCACTATCTTTTTTTTTGGTGTGTCGGTTGTAGTATTATGGTGAATAGGGATTTGATGTTTGAGAAAGGAGAGGAAATAGGTGTGGGCACATCTGCGATACGGAGAAGGATTGTTTTGTTTTGTTAAGTAAAATGGTGCTTATATGTGAATAAACATGTACTATGGCAAAGTGATGAAAAAGGGTAGTGGGCACGTGGAGTATAATAAAGAGATGTCAAATTTTGCAAGTGGATTGATAATAAGCCTATTAGCTCGGATAAACCGTGAGTTCAATTTTATTTTATATAAAAGTCAAAAGTGTGTTTTTTTAAAAGTATTTTTAAGTATTTTAATTGAATATATTATTGATATGGGTATATAATATGTATCCTGTTAAAAAAATGATTCATGAAATTCTCTCGCTTTAACGATAAAAAAATTGATAAAACAAGTCTTGTACAAATGACATTGCTTGTCCCATCTCGATGGCATGGTACCGTACCTCCTGCTTCGTGCGACATGGTATATTGTACTTGTACCTTTCCCGCTTCGGCGGCATGGCTAGTTCCCGCTTCGGCGGCATGGTTCTCGTTCTCATTCTCGCTTGATGGGCCCGCCGAGGATTTCAAAGTCGGGTTAGCTGTGCATTGAGCCTGTGACCGCGGTTGTGGGGTCCAAGGTAAGTGGACCCTCCGGAAGCCCCAGGAGATTGGGTGTCGGAAGGACGGACTTCACTATAAAAATTACTTGTTGTGGATATAAGGTGGTGAAATGGGAGTCATAAGGTAGAGACAATCGTATCAGCTGTATCGATGTCTAGCAAGGGAACTTGATGAATTGACGGATCTTGCTTGAGCATGCTTGCCCTGAACTTGATGCATAATTTTGAACAAGTATTTTATTGCATAAATAATGAAACAAATTTTTCTAGAAAAAATATATATGTATATAATTATTACAAGAAGTATTTTTTTAAATATATAACACTCTCACACACGGCTCATACCAGCGTTTTTGCTGACGACTCGTATTCTTGTATCTTGTCTTTTGTTTCTCTTTTATAAATTAACCCAGGTGTTTTCTCGAGGGAGACATTGACCAAGATTCTAGATTGTGTTGCACATATTATGTTAGTGACAACCGTAATATTTCATTTGTTGTAATCATATAATTGAAATACTTGGTGAATATTTGTAAATTTAATTGTGGAGTTATTGGATTATTTTTAGAATTATAGTCTAGTTATTGAAGTCACGGCGAGAGCTTCGCAGCCCCTCCTAGAATGACCCCAGTGGACCTAGGGGTCGGGAGTAGGCTATTACGGCTATACCTCTTTAACCCTAATCGACATACCCTCCGGAAATGCTGCAAAATAGAGAAGGCATGGTTTCAAAATCTCTGGTAAATGCTTGTTACTTAGTTCCAAGATTTTCATACATCCCTTGTCAGAAAGGTAAGAAGCTATATTTTCTGCAACTTCACTCCACCACCTCAGGCTTTTTTCTGTTCTAACAAGGAGACCTGCAATTACAACAACAGCTAGAGGGAGGCCTTCGCAATTTTTGGCTATGAGCCTTCCAATCTCATAGAGATATGGTGGATCCCCTGGATATGGCCTAGTGGTGTGAGGAGGGTGTTATAATGATGAAATGGACCCTAGGTGGAGGTCAATGGTTCGATTCCCGTAAAGGGTTGATTTCCGATTGATAACACCTTTCGGTGATGGGAACCAAAGCAAGCCCTCGACTTCTAAACTCTAACAAGTTACTCGATTAACCTCTCCCCACATTCATGTGGGATCGGGGGTGGGGGGGACCTCATGGTTAGGGTATAACCATTTTTCATAGAGATATGGTGGTGAAATTCCATTAAGAAAAACCTTTCTTTGCAATAACTCCCAACTTTCTACCTCGGACAAAAAACGTAGTTGATGCAGGCTGCAACTAATTTTACATTTGTTAGCAACTTCAAGGGATCGGGTAGTAAACAAAACTCTGCTTCCATTATTGTCATTAGGGAATGAACTTTTTACTTCATTCCATGTAGTTACGTCCCATATATCATCTAGAACAATATGGTATTTTTGACGACTCAAACACTTACACAATTGGTGAGCCAAGTCATCTTTAGTCATCCCAGAGAGTCTATCGTGACCCCTATTAATATCACATAAAATGTCAAATAACAGCCTTCTAGTATTATGATCTTGAGAGACAAAACAAAAAGCAAATACGTCAAAATTACATTTCACTGATGATGAACCATAAACAAGTTTAGCTAAGGTAGTCTTGCCTAATCCACCCATACCAACAATTGAAACAATGTCAAGTGACTTATGTTTCCATGTAAGCTTGTTAGTTATTTTTTCCGCCTCATCCTCTAAAGCCACAACTATTTCTTTGAGTTTTGAAGTGCTGGCTCGTTCCGAGAGTGTACCAATGAAACTAGTTGAACGGGGAGGCACCTTGCATTATACATGGCGTTCTCTTTGATCTTTTCAAGTTTTATCTTGACAACTTTGATTATGTCAACGACACCAAAAAGGTTAGCCAAATGAAGCCACATTGGATGATCAAACACAAACCACGAACTGATGCACGAGCAGACGATGTGTTCGTCTTCCACATGATCCATCAAAGTGCTAATTTTATTGCAGTGACATTGAGGATCACATGAACAAACTGGCAAGGGCCTGATGGTCGTGATTGTTAGGTGTAGTGCCCGAAAGACAATTACATAATTGTTTTAGGACAGAATTAATAATTCATCTTATTATATGCATGTATGCTTATAATTAAGACACTACTGAAAACCCTGAGTACCTCGTTTATGTAATCACATAACTCAGTGTATGGCTATACACAAGAGGATTGAGTTAGTGAGATGTACTTAAAATTAACTTAGTCCGTAGCGTTTATTAACTGAGCACGGGTCTCAAGATTAATTTGCTAATAATGCTTGAGAACACTTTTAGGTGTGACTTGATCTTATCCGGATTTATCGGTAATAGAAGTACTAGTGGGGCATTTATATATGATGATAATCATATATGGCTAGACCGATTTGATTTGAGTTCTCGATATAATTCCGTAATCGAGAAGTCTTATCGAATCACAAGATGATCATATATGGATTAATCTCAATCCTGAGGTGATAAATGCATTTGCTTAGACTAGGGTAGAGTTTGATGTTTTAGTAAGGATCACTTCACAGTATGTGGTCCAACACTTCTCGTTGGCTCTATTCTGGGATGAGTGAGTAGTCTGTGTTGTCACATATATGGAATCCATTCCTTCCCTCGGAAAGTAGACATACAGTTCCCTTATTTGTTAATCCTAGAAACTGATCGATGAGCTCAGTTCATATTATATTAGTTATGAACTAATTGGTCACTAGGGGGTTAATGGTAAATAAGGATAAGATGTTTCGAGAAGGGTTTACGGAAATATCCCAAATCGAAACGAACAGTCAATGGAGGATTTATCCGTATGTAATGATTATATCAGTGGACACCTTACAACTCATAGTTGAGTATAAGTTATCTATATTCGGCAGAGTTCAGTTTCGGGTTTATGGTGGTGTAATCCTGGAATTAATAGATTGCATATTATTGTTCGGTCTGACGAATAATTTTATTTAATTTATTGTAGCTATTGAATATGGGTCCATGGTCCCCGACGTGGCTCCTAACATAGCATATGTTTTCCCGTCGTTTCACCTCAATTATAATTAAATAGTTGGATTGGACTATTTAATTGATATGTAGATTAATTGTTTAGTTGGACTAGATAATTAAGTACATGAAAAAGAAATTTTTCGTGGACTCGGCCCAATGTGTCAAAAAATGTGCATTGACCTTATTTAATTAGGGTGGGGCGCATTTTGTGTTATTTAATTATTAAGGAATTAGTTTTCTTGGATAATTATTTAACATGTGATTTATCTTTTATTTGTTAATTGATAATTCATGGAATATTAGATAATAATATTATTTATCTTAATTTTTTGGGATAATTATTTTATTTATCTTTTATTTGGAATAAGGATTAATCTAATAATTATCTCTTAATTATTAAATCCTTCTCCCAAGCCTTATGGCACACATAAATTTCGACAATTGGGAGTATTATAGCTTAGAGATTTCGGCTATAATACTAGGGTTCGAGTTTTAGAAAAACTTCAGGTTTTTCTAAGGTAGCATATCGAGGAGGTCCGGCGGCTTGAAACACCATCCACCTAGTGGTGCTTGGAGACACACGTTGAAAGACTTTGGCTTCTCAACTGGGCTCTCAACTAGCTTGGATTGATCTTTTGTTTTTGGCGTTTTGCACCATAAAAAGGTTGGTAATCTAAACACCAACGTAGGTTTAGATCTATTATTTTATGTATTTTGGTTGACTAGATCTAGATCTATACTATTCCGCTGCGTAATAGGGTGGATCTTGATCCATCCGGCAATATTACATCCTACAGTGATTTCTTCCCACAGAACCATTAATTTTATGAAATATTGATTGAAAGAATCTATACCTTGCTTCAGCAGATGCATCTCTTCAAGAAGATCTGAAAGCCTCAAGGTATCTACATTAGAAAATCTAGCAACAAGATTTTTCCAAACTATATGTGCACTCTTGAAATACATCAAACTCTAGGCAATGATGCTCTCAACAGAATTCAAGATCCATGATCTCACCATTGTATCACACTGTCTCCATGCATGAAATCTGCTGAATTTGCTTCTGGCTTTTTGATTGTGCCGTCTACGAAGCCAATTTTGTTCTTGGTGATCAACACCATTTCCATGGACATCTTCCAAGGATTATAATTGTTACCATTCATCAATGGTTGAACAAGAACCAAAGATGGATTCTCATTAAGATGGACGTAGAATGGACTGGAGGGGCTTAATTCTTGTTTCTTAGCTTCCATGTCTATCAAGAACTCCAGGACTTATGAAAGATCAATAACAGAGAAAAACAATCAAAAAATGATCAAAACCTCAAAAAATGATCACAGTTTATTCTCAAGAAACTGGAAAACACATCAAAGATGAAGAATTCTCTCAAGATTCTTCAATAACCTGAGAATACACAGTAAAACATTCAGAAATTCTCAAATTTCTGGCTCTAATACCATGTTGAACTTTGAAAAATTACAAATAGAAAGTAAAAAAAAAAAACGGAATCAATATTATTGAACTAAATGATACTAATCATAGGGTATTTATAACTTCGTACACATTGTCTCGGATTTTTATCTAATGAAAAATAAACAAGTAATAAATTTATAAATCCGGTATACCCCAAGTGTAGGGATTGTAGCATAGCGATTAATACCGGAGTCGATCTCAGGGAATCGGGGTATCTAGTTCATTAATTTTCCTAAGTTTGATACCAATATTATTAAAGCCTAAAATAACAAAACGAAAAGATAAACTGGACAGAGGATTGTCAGTCCAAAGCCAGGAAAGATCGTTGCGAACATAACTAAACTATAAACGAGAAAAACAATAAAACTCATAAAAGCATGATAATGACTATAGCGATTAGACATATAACAAGCAATGATCCACCATCCCGCAACCCTTAATTTCCTCTCTAGATTATCTTAAGATGATTTAACTAAAATTGTGATTCACCTATTAAAGGTATGAACTCCTAATCTCTTAGGTAATTCGTCTATCAATCTTTTATCTTTCGATCTTAAAGATTAACGCTTTCAATTCAGAGGTGTAAGATTTATTCAATCTGGCAACCTAGATATTCAACCTAATCAACTCTCGTTACTTATAGGTTAAAGATCCAATCTTTCCTATGGTGATCTAGGTTTACACCGACTCTCGTCACATAGTAAACATCAATAGCAAAACATCTCTCGATACAAATTTGCATAACACGTAATCATAGAAAAGAAACAACTTTAATTAAAACTCACGAAATCATCCAAATGAAGAAATAAAAACGCTGCTGAAAAGTTTCACATGCTTGCTCCAAGTTTGATCAGCTTCAAGCCATGCTCATGAATCGAACAAGAAGAAACGACATAAAATAAAATAAAAAACCTAACTAACCTCGGTCGACAGAGCACAAGGCTCTGCCGACCGAGCCTGCCTCTGCTCAGAATTTTAGGTTCTGTGGCGGCTGCAGTCGATATGATGATAATATTAGGGTTGAGAATGCGGCTGCTTTTATAGAAAACTAGGTCGGTTATGCTGATGTCGGCCGTGGACGCCCGTCTGATACCTCTGGACGCCCGTCCAGTTGGTGTAAATTCTTCGAGTCGGGCCGAATCTTCTCAAACGCCCGTTCTATGTAAAATGAGATGCTCGCCCCCTGAAATCTTCAAAACTCTGAATCAAATTTCCTCCCCTGGACGCTCGTCCATATCTTCAGACGTCCGTCCACCCTGGACGCCAGTTCAATACTTCAGACGCCAGTCCAGGCTGCATGGGTAGTGAACGCTCGTTTGATTCTTCAAATCTTCATTCCAATCCTCAACTTGCATCTTCCTCCTTCCATTAAATATCCAATTATGACATGTTTATGACCTACAAAACCACAAAGACATGCAAAGTGTAAAACCATAGATAATTACCAATAAAATCACGAAATTAGCTCAAGTTTACACTTAAATACTTTTAAAACTCATCTGCTCAATAATTTGATTAAACCCTTAATTTCTATGCAAATAATACGAATATGGAGGAAATTATTACAAAATATAACGATATAAATAATATAAAATCACCCTTAACACACATCATGAATAAGTTGAAAGTAAGTTACAAACGGTTACAACAAACTATAATTGAATAACCATTTGTGTACTAAAATGACTCAACAGACTGCTGAGTATTCATGTGGTCTGCTGAGTTCCTCAGCAGATGATAATGTCAAAATTATCTCAGATAAACAGCGGTGGATTAGTGGCGGATATCTGGCTGTGAAAAGGGTATTAAATTGGTGGTGCTCGGCGGCAGAGTAGAATTCACTGTGGTAGAAGTGGTGGTGCAAATAAAAGTAGAGAGATTAGTGAAACAGGCAGAGTAAGCTTGTATTTTGTATTATTGCGTCTATGTAAAATGGTTACATTGATCCTTTATTTATAAGCAAGCTACAAACTAGGGTTTAACTAGTAATAAAACGACGTAGTTAAATACAATATGACGCCGACTAAGCTAAGGGCTGTCTCATGGTGCCGATATTGAGCGGTCCTATTACACTTGGTCATTTGCTCAGTCTGTGTCTCGTTATCCCTATCGTAGCTTGCTCCTTTTGATAATGGGCTCAGGGCACTGGCGGGCCTGTTTGCCTAAGAAATTGCGGACCGGCCCCCTAACCTTTCTCGGTGCCGCATGGGGCTTAAAGGTTCTGGGCGGGGCCGATGACTGGTGGGTCCAATATTGGCTCGTAAGTGTTCGGATTATTGTGGCCGACGGCCTCGTCCGCTACTTGGGTGGCCGGTCGGACCTGGATGAGAATCCGCTGGCCGGATTATGATTTAAGCACATCAGTAGACTACACTCAGCATTCCCTTCAGGCCCTACACCTTAACACCACCCGCCACCACTTACCCACTCACATACCCCCATCACCTTCCACCACCTACCCATCACCACCCACCTACTCACTTATCTCCCCATCACCTTCTAGCACCCATCTATACTTCAACAAGCTTATTCTTGTCATCTCTCCATGTACAACTATATATCTGTAGGAATTAATGTTTTCCTTGTCTTAACTTTTATTTTCCATATTTATTCTCAACATTTTTATCTCTTAGATTTTTCTTTCTATCAAACATGACTTTAAGTTAGGGAAAAAGGCATAATAAGGATTGGGAAAGAGGCCAATCAATTGTTAGAATATGTTAGATCTGGTTTGTCTCACATCGAGACTTGATATTATTTCACCCATAATATTAAAAGATGAACTCCCCTAACCTCAAATAGACTTTAAAGATGCGGCCCGCTCTTTTATGTTGTTGGACTTGTATTTTTACATGGTATCAGTGTCATTGTTCATGTGTTGACCTCATGTTAGCCTTGTTATAGCCCACACTTGAGGGAGTGTGTTAGATCTTGTTTGTTTCATATTGGGGACTTGATATTGTTTCACATGCACATCATATTAAGTATTGGACTTACTGTTAGGAAATCTATGCGGGAACGCAGCGGAATTCAAAATTTTATTTCATTTAACCAGGATCGACTTCGTTTAAGCAATAACAAATAAGCTAGTAGACGGTGGTTACCTTGCTTGATCTAAAAGATCGACGTTTTGACCGTCTAAGGAGAGTAGTGATGCACGGAGCCGCCCAAGCGTTCAGCCTCTACCGGTGATCCACACGAACAGCCCGCCAGAATCCCATTATGGATTGCTACTAGAAAAATACGGTTGCTAGACCGGCCTTTTCTCTCTCTAGTCTCTCTCTAAGAAGCTCTCTATTTTTCACAAGAACTATTAGCTCTTGGAATTGTGATGTACAAAAGAGCTAGCCAACTCCTTTCTTATATAGGGGAGGTGGCGCCCAAAGGTCTCCTAAACTGATCAGGAGAAGCTTCCTAGAAGATAGATGAAAGAGAAAAAAAAATTCCCAATAAAATAGGAAAATTGCTTTAATTGATTTATCTCTTTTATTATAATAAATATTAACAATATCTTATATTGATTATATTTATCTTATTACCATAAATCCATTTTTCCAAAATCAATTAATATTTAATATTAATATTATGGTAATCTCATTAATTAAAATGCACAATCCAAGTGTATCTTATACGCATAAGAGTGGCGCCCCAAATCACCAATAATTGGCATCCGGAATATTCTATAATTAATATAATAATATGATTAATTAATTTGCAAAATACATGTATATCATATATACATATTTCGAAATATATGTATCTATATACATATTTAATTAATCAACACAATTAATATCTTGTATTATATTTATTCATAATAAATAAATACCACCATATTAATTTACCACTATAACCTTTATAGTCTTGAGATAAACTTTCCTTATTTGGTTATCAACTATAACCACATTTTAATCCGACTTGATGTTCATATGTGTGTGACCCGATAGGCTTCCGAATATGTTGGCCATAGACACAAAGTGCAAATTACGAAAATGCCCTTCATGCCTAACAATCACGGGATAGCGTCTAGCAACACACCGTGACCCCCAATCATCGGAAGAGACAAATGCAATGACTACTACCTTTCATATGAAACAGTTACCGTGTAAATAGAATTCTATCGCTGTAATAATATCCATACGGTCGTTGATGAGCGTGTTTTTCACCAAACAAATTTATAATACTCAAGACAACGGTGACTAAACAAGCTCTCTAACCGGCAGTGTACCGGGTCGATTGCGAGTAAAGCTACAGGAGTCCGAGGTCGATCCCACAGAGAAGATGTGCTTGTAAGTATCAAAGTGAACTTATTGCTTAGTCTAGGCAAACAAGTTGTTTTAATGTTTGTACACTTCAATTAAACTAAAGTAAATTAAACTAACAAGTCTAAAGGGAGAAAGGGACATAGCCGAACCATGATCAAAATGACTAATTTCAACCCCAAGGATAGACAAAACCGGGAGTGTGTATTATACTAAACGAACCCTTGCATTCAATTTCACGGGTGCGAACTCCTAAACCCGGTGCTAAAGCTCGAACAACTCTCTTCTAACACCTTATGCCATGTTAAGGTCTGAACAACTCTCTCCTAACAAGTCATGTTTTGCACTCGAGCTGCTTAAACGTATAAACGAGTAACCTCACGATGAGCTCGGTTTAACAACTAAACCGAGACTACACTGCGATCCTAGAACCCTTTTCCCACACCCCTCTCTCTGAACAACTCTCAAGAGTGGTGTGTGTGATGTTTGACCTAGGTGATCAATCTAGCCCAAATCCGTTATAACAAGTTCTAAGACGTGAAACGAGCAAGATACAACAATAAAAAGCACTACCCACTCCCAATTTCATCACCCAAGGGGTGATTTCACCACATATCACATGATTCGACTATGGGGAGGAATTAGTTACACATTATACTAGTTGAAATGCAATGAAATTAGTAAATAAGAGACATAACAAGTAAAAGAGAGAAGAAATTTACCATTAAAGTGCAGAAATTCGAGTTTGGAGAAGAAGAGCACAAAAGTTGAATACAAAAGATCGAATTTTGCCCAATGAAATGTTATAGACCGAATCTAAGAGTTAGAGAATCAAAGAGAGGATTGAAAGACGATTCTAACGGTATATTACACTAATTCTAACTCCTAAAAACGAAGAAAATCGCCCAAAATTACCCTAAAACAACTCCATTTTGCGTCTTCTCTGTTCTTCCCCAAAAATTCGATCCAAATTGGGTTTTATGGCTAAAAACTGCTCAAACGCACGTTTGGAAGGTTCCCAAACGTGCGTTTCAGTCCCTTGCTCTCAGTATTCGAAAAAACAGTCCCAAACGCACGTTTGAAAGGTCCAAACGTGCGTTTGAAATGCTGCTGTTTTCTGCTGTAGTAAAACCTTCATAACTTCTTCGTCCGAGCTCCGATTTGGGTGATTCAAGATGAGTTGGAAAGCTCTTTCAATTATCTACAACTTTCATGAAGAGGTCATGACCATAAAATGCCTCCATCATGGGTCAAAATGCTTCTGAATCAGAACAGTCACTCGGGCACCAACTCTTTCTCTTCCTTTTCCTATTCTTTCTTCTTTCTTGGCTCATTCTTGCACCTTGATCACACTTATCATCATAAATCTTCGCCTTCCGGGTTCTCGAGACACCAATACCCTACATCATCACAACAACCAAAAACAACCAAAACATTCCGGAGGGTAAAAGTGCTCGGAATAGGGTCAATATCAATAAAAGGAGGTAGTAAACCATCAAAGTGACGGATTTACTCCCCGTGCTATAAACTCACGATATTACCCCTAAAACGGTCTAAATTACCAAGAAACATGCTAAAAGTGTGGTAAACGGGGGTAGAAAATGCACCGGAATCACGTAAAGTTGACTCCCATCACCACCCCACACTTAGCCTTTGCTCGTCCTCGAGTAAAATAGGCGTTTTAAAACAAACCAAGGGATTCAACCTTGTGATGTAGGTGCTACTACTCACACTCTCGAGGTAACCACAAAGTAAGGAACACGAACATAAACACATTGGTACAACATTATCAAGAAAATGGAGTGTGTGTGGTGCCAAGCTAAAACCAAATGCTCAAAATGATTGTCGGGGCTTGAATCCCAACCAAAAGTCTACCAACCGTTTCATAATCACGAGCCTCTCCACTAATCTAGTTTACTAAGTTTGGACACGATCGGGCAGGACTTGAGCGGTTATAACGTTAGGCTAGGGTGATTCCGGTTAGTCGAAAGGGGTATTTTGGGAACTGGAGAAAAAGAAGTACGAGTGAACCTAATCAACCAAGTACCAACTCATCTTTATCATGCAAACCACCCAAAACTCCTTTTTGATCAACTTTGACATTTTGGGAACCATAGGTTACCAGTGCACCCGAACTCATTGCCAAACTCGACTATGTTTCAAGTGTCGTGAGGTGAGTTCAAGCACATTAGCACCTATCTCACTATCCCAACTCTAACATCATAAAAATTTATCATTGAGATCCTTACTTTGACTCCACGCCTTTATTTCTATGTACATCCTCTCTCTTTTTTTTTTTTTTTTTTTTTTTTAATTTTAAGGAAGAGATAGAAGAAGAGATTTTCTTTTCTTTTGGCCCAAGAGCCGAACACCAAGCCCAAACGAGCTCCTCAACACTTTATAGCTCAAAACGAGAAACAACAACCCAATCAAAACATCATCTCCCCACCCCATACTTGCCTTAGCAAGTGTGGTCTAAATGAAGACTAAGTCCACTCGTAGGGTATAAAATGAAGGAAATGTGACCATAATAAGGCTCAAGGGTAGGTTTCTGACTAAGTAACAAAACGGCTATAAGCGAATGGTGGTCAGACCATTCTATCAAGGCTGAGAGGGGCTACGAAGGGTAAATGTTCCGGTTAAGGCTTATTTGGCTATGGTAGGGTCAAGAGAACGCCAAAACCGTCATCCCATGTCATACTTAGGTAAATCTATGACATTTCGTCTCAAGGCTAGTGATATGAAAGGTGGTAGCAATCAAATTGTGCACAAAGTGTAGCTTTCGTGAAAGTAATAAACTTCATTCTCAAGATAATATCAAACCGCAATGCACATGTTCGGGGTCCCGACTAAGGTGATCACCACTCAAATTTGAAAATAACACATACAACACGGTGTTAAGACCCTTGAAAAATTTTAAAATTACCCAAAAATCGACTGAGCCCGATCATAGGCTAAGCATACCACATTTATAGCACATTTAACAACGAAAACAAGAAAGCAGCTAAGTCTCCCACCCCACACTTAAACGAAACACTTGTCCTCGTGTGTGAGAGATAAAAAGAGTAAAAAGACTTAGCTGTTTGACCAAAACCCGGCAGAAAGGCGCACTTTAGCTCACGTGACATCTTCTAGTAAGCTCCATCTCGAGTACCTGAACACCATGTAGACAGAAAACAAGGCAAACACATGCACGGGAAAAAATCCACGTGCCAAAAGATGGTGATGATAGATACGAGATATATAAAAATAGAAGCCATGCCACAATCAAGGTATCAAAGCATATCAACCATACTAGACGGGAAGTGCACTGGATGTAAAGATAATCAAAAGAAACACAGAGCATCCACGCATAAAATAAGGCCACAGAGGCTCACATAAAAACATCCCGTCTACGCATGAGAGCAAGAATCAAAAAGAAAATCTCACCCCAAACTCTCTTGTGAGACAAAACTCTCCTCTTGCACCAAAAAACATTTCAAAAACAAAATTATTACCAAAAGGTGGGTTGCCTCCCACAAAGCGCCTTTGTTTTACGTCGTTGGCTCGACCAAGTGGCACCAAACGGACTCAAACCATAAAGGACTCAAACCAACTCAAGACAACATTTTTAATTCAATCAAAAATCACCAAAACCATCAATCGAAATCCGAACTCAAGAATATCAACAATTCAAGGAGAATGAGCATAGCAAGCATAGGGAAACGAGTTCACTAGAACTTACCGCACATGGCTCTGGGAATCCCTTTCGTTGAAATCCGCCATCATCCTCTTTTGAAATTACCATCCCATGGTAGTTGTTCCTTTCATAAATCTTGTGAGCTTCATCTACCGGGGAGTAAAGAGTGTAGTAGTCCGGGACCGGTATGCTAATCACCTCCAACTCTTCCGGTAGCTCTACCACGGATGTCATATCAAGCTCATGAGATTTCATCACACACTCCAAAATTGCATCATCATACACTTCAATCGGGAGTGGTGGTGAAATGGGCAATCCCGTCGTCTCTTCAAACTCAGAATCCGGTTCTTCAAAAAATGTGCTCAAATCTATCATACACTCCTCCAAGTCATCGTCTTGCATTTCTTCGGGAGGCGGTGTAATAGACAAACATTGCACCTCTTCCATCTCTTCTTCATCCCAAAACGAGCTACTTTCATCACCAAAGATTTCATGTTGAGTCTTAGCAATGGTTGGTTCCACCATACATTCCACCAAGGCATCATCAATGTTCACATCAGGAAGTGAGGGTGTAATCGGATGAATGTGAAACTTACCACAGTCAAACACCACAAGAGGAACCTCTAGTGACATGGGCGATCCCAACTCAATCTCTAGCTCGGAAAACGCTTCATCAAAATAAAAATCATCATCCTCTCTCTCCGTTTTCCTTGAATGAGCCTCTTCTCGCTATTTTCCCACGGCTTCTAGCTCCTTTCTTGTTTCTTCTTCTTTCTCAAACCACTTATTTTCATTTAGTTGCACTACTCGATCTTCAAGATTTTGCAAAGATTCCTCTTGTTGGTCCAACAATTTCTCATGGTGTGCATCTTCAATCTTTTCCCCTACCGACTTCATCTCACTCGGTTTCTTGCGTCTTGGCCCTCTTCTTGTCTCGGAATCATAAAGTCTTGTAGCTTCCGCAATCCGTTCAATTTGGTCAAACGCTCGATCAGGTTGTAGCATCATTAAATCACCGCCGCTTGAAGCATGAAGTCGGTTTTGCATATCTTGATCAAGTCCCCTCAAGAAACAATGGACTTGGTCCCCAAGAGTGACTCCATGTCCGGGACATTGGCGCAACAAGGTCTTATACCGTTCCCATGCCTCGAGTAGTGACTCGTCTTCGTAAGCATCAAAGGTCATGATTGCCTCTTTCAAATCAAAAACTTTCCCCGGTGGATAGTATTTAAGCAAAAATGTGCGCACCACCTCGGTCCAAGTGTGTAGGGAGTCATGCCTTAAGGAGTCATACCACGCCCTTGCTTGGTCTTTTAGAGTGAATGGGAACAAAAGTAGCTTGATTGCCTCTTCACTAACACCGTCCATCCTTATAGTCCGACACACCTCGAGATAATGATCCAGGAAGAAGTAAGGATTTTCGATTGCCGTCCCTCTAAAGGTCGAGTTGTCCCTAATCATATTGATAATATTTTGCCCAATACTCATAGTGTTGGCGGTGATCGGGGGCAACCTTATCGGACTATGCCCCACCAAATCGGCCCGTGGCATGACCAAATCTCTACAAGTCCGCACATCTCCTTGATTCGGTGCCGGATTGGGAGTTTGCATATGAGCTTGCATTAATGCTTGAAATCGCTCTTGTACTTGATTCATGAGCCAATTCATAGCATTCGGGTCCATCGGTGGCATTGCTCCACCTTGTCCTTTCCATTGACGGTTTGCTCCTTTTTGAACATTGTTACATAAGGATTGGTCTTGAGCTCGTTTAGTAACTCCTTGATCTCCCCCGATAGAAGGGTGTTCCACAAAAACTTGGCCTCCACGACCAACTTGATTAGTGTCTTGGTCCATTCCCGCTTGTTCGGACTCAAACCTTCAAATCTAGCAATCAAATTCCCAACTAGAAGGCCCCTTCCTCTTTGTTTAGCAAAGGTCTCCATTCTAGCAATGTAAGGTTCAAGCGGTTCTCAAAAACTCCGGGCAATGCACTACAAAACACCAAACAACAAGAAAACAATAAAATAAAACCTAGGCCCAAGCCTTCGGTTCACTTGCAAGATATCACAAATAGCACACATCTTCCCCGGCAACGGCGCCATTTTGATGAGCGTGTTTTTCACCAAACAAATTTATAATACTCAAGACAACGGTGACTAAACAAGCTCTCTAACCGGCAAGTGTACGGGTCGATCATGTAGTAAAGCTACAGGAGTCCGAGGTCGATCCCGAGAGAAGATGTGCTTGTAAGTACCAAAGTGAACTTATTGCTTAGTCTAGGCAAACAAGTTGTTGGAATGTTTGTACACTTCAATTAAACTAAAGTAAATTAAACTAACAAGTCTAAAGGGAGAAAGGGACATAGCCGAACCATGATCAAAATGACTAATTTCAACCCCAAGGATAGACAAAACCGGGAGTGTGTATTATACTAAACGAACCCTTGCATTCAATTTCACGGGTGCGAACTCCTAAACCCGGTGCTAGCGTCTGAACAACTCTCTTCTAACACCTTATGCCATGTTAAGGTCTGAACAACTCTCTCCTAACAAGTCATGTTTTGCACTCGAGCTGCTTAAACGTATAAACGAGTAACCTCACGATGAGCTCGGTTTAACAACTAAACCGAGACTACACTGCAATCCTAGAACCATTTTCCCACACCCCTCTCTCTGAACAACTCTCAAGAGTGGTGTGTGTGATGTTTGACCTAGGTGATCAATCTAGCCCAAATCCGTTATAACAAGTTCTAAGACGTGAAACGAGCAAGATACAACAATAAAAAGCACTACCCACTCCCAATTTCATCACCCAAGGGGTGATTTCACCACATATCACATGATTCGACTATGGGGAGGAATTAGTTACACATTATACTAGTTGAAATGCAATGAAAGTAGTAAATAAGAGACATAACAAGTAAAAGAGAGAAGAAATTTACCATTAAAGTGCAGAAATTCGAGTTTGGAGAAGAAGAGCACAAAAGTTGAATACAAAAGATCGAATTTTGCCCAATGAAATGTTATAGGCCGAAGCTAAGAGTTAGAGAATCAAAGAGAGGATTGAAAGACGATTCTAACGGTATATTACACTAATTCTAACTCCTAAAAACGAAGAAAATCGCCCAAAATTACCCTAAAACAACTCCATTTGCGTCTTCTCTGTTCTTCCCCCAAAAATTCGATCCAAATTGGGTTTTTATGGCTAAAAACTGCTCAAACGCACGTTTGGAAGGTTCCCAAACGTGCGTTTCAGTCCCTTGCTCTCAGTATTCGAAAAAACAGTCCCAAACGCACGTTTGAAAGGTCCAAACGTGCGTTTGAAATGCTGCTGTTTTCTGCTGTAGTAAAACCTTCATAACTTCTTCGTCCGAGCTCCGATTTGGGTGATTCAAGATGCGTTGGAAAGCTCTTTCAATTCTATACAACTTTCATGAAGAGGTCATGACCAGAAAATGCCTCCATCATGGGTCAAAATGCTTCTTAATCAGAACAGTCACTCGGGCACCAACTCTTTCTCTTCCTTTTCCTATTCTTTCTTCTTTCTTGGCTCATTCTTGCACCTTGATCACACTTATCATCATAAATCTTCGCCTTCCGGGTTCTCGAGACACCAATACCCTACATCATCACAACAACCAAAAACAACCAAAACATTCCGGAGGGTAAAAGTGCTCGGAATAGGGTCAATATCAATAAAAGGAGGTAGTAAACCATCAAAGTGACGGATTTACTCCCCGTGCTATAAACTCACGATATTACCCCTAAAACGGTCTAAATTACCAAGAAACATGCTAAAAGTGTGATAAACGGGGGTAGAAAATGCACCGGAATCACGTAAAGTTGACTCCCATCAGTCGTTTGTCGAGTGTCAAACATCAACGACCGTATCTTATAATCTGGATATCATGCTCTCTCGAAGTAACTCATTTACTTCCACTTTGCAAAGATTCAAGAGAGTAAGACATTCCTTATAAGAAAGCCCTTTCGGATATTCACCCTACTAACAGGGTACGACCAAACATGTATACTCCGCATGCTTCAGTATCACACCCAATCACTACCGCATGATTGCCCCATGGCTAAGGGAAACCTCAATAGTGTCAAAGCATGACAATCCACACCATGATGCCATGTAGACTCCGGTCCTAAGGATAATTACACAACTGCCACATAGTGTGACACTTAACAGTGTAAGTGGGTCAGTTTAATGTACGCATTCTCTAATATACGTCCACGTACAGTCCAAGTGTCTATACACTTCGATAGACGAGATCTATACATGCCCTAAAGACAAAAGACATCTAATATGTGCTAGCCTGTTTGTACTATCAATGCCCTGTTTAATAGTACATAAGCCTAGAGACATTTAAGTATCAAACTTATTAAAGTGATTAGAGATCTCATCAACCATAATCGCCTATCATAGTTTCTCTATCACAATTTAATACTAAGAGTGACCCCAATGGTGTACTCTATCACACTCCCAATTTATCCTATTTTCCGTTCCAGATTCACTTTTTCAACACCCTATAAAACAATCAACTCCAATAAGCACTCCCTATACAATTCCCCAAAACTACTTTTTTTTTCACATCTCAACCAATTAATTTAACTACCAACACATTTTCCATTTTTTTTAATACAAAAATCGGAATAAAATATTTTATACTTCCAAAATAAGATTTTAATGTCGTATCATTGTCAAAAAAATGTCATATGCGTTTAAACAACCAAATAGGAGATTATTAAATGTCCTCTAATAAATGTCGTATCGTTTTTATTAGAGGAGATTATTACCAAAGTGGTTAAAATTGAGTTTAATATAGTTGAAGAAGATTAGGATAAATAGGTGAAGAGAGAAAAGTGAATTGTGTGGTTAAAAATGGTTACTATTCACCCCCAACCTCCCCCTATTATTAGGGAGAACCTTAGTTTCAATTGGGGATAGGGGGTGCATAAATACACCATTGTGGCCTTGAAGCACCCTAAACCAATTATAGAGGGAGCAAAAAGGTTCCCACTGTGGACAACCTAAGGACGTTATCATATAACAATTCATAATTGGTTCTTTAAAAGAACAAATATATGACAACAGAAAAACCATTTATTATATATGTATAATCATAAAGAAATAGTAGAAATGATCCGACCCGGTAGGATCCGGTCCAACCCGATTGGGTTTAGGACACACTTACCTCACCTCATAGACTAGGTTTTGAGGTTGATGTTCCATCTCGTATATATGTTGTTGGACTTGGCTTTCGACATGGTATTAGAGCCATTGTTCAAGTGTTCGGCCCCTTGTTAGCCTTGTTATAGGCTCACATTTGAGGGGCGTGTTAGATCATGTTTGTCCCACATCGAGATTTGATATTGTTTTACCCACAATTTTAATATTGAACAAACCTCACCTCATAGTCTAGGTTTTGAAGTTTAGGCTTCATCTCTTATATATTTATATATCTCTTATATATTTACATATGTTGTTGAGTTTATTTTCTATAGTATAGTATGTGCTAATAGTTAAGTTTATTGTATATTCTATAATCTCCATCTTAGGGGTTAATTCTCAAGATCACTAATTAAGGACTAGTTTATAAGGACTAGTTTATGGGTATTTGTTTATAAGGACTAGTTTGAGTACTTAATTAGGCATTTAGGACACACTTAAATCTTATTTGGTTATAAGGTCATAAAATTAGTAACTAGACAAAACTATCCCTTTTTATTTTTTTGGACGGTATTTATTTTTTCAGGACGCAAATTTTTTTTTTTGGACGCTAAAAAAGTTTTTTTTCCGGACGCTAAAGAGACACTGCGATGCATCGGGGGTGGTAAATGCATTGCGGTGTCTCTGCATCGGGGTGGCCACTGCATCGCGGTGGTCAATAGATCGGGGGTGGTCAATGCATCGCGGTGGTCAATGCATCGCGATGGTCACTGCATCGAGGTGTCTCTGCATTGCGGTGTCTCTGCATCGGGGGTGGTCACTGCATCGCGGTGTCTCTGCATCGGGGGTGGCCACTGCATCGCGGTGGTCAATGGATCTTGGGTGGTCAATGCATCGCGGTGTCACTTCATCGAGGCATCTCTGCATCGCGGCGTCTCTGTATCAGGGGTGCCACTGCATCGCGGTGGTAAAAATAAAAAACTTTTTACGCCCCGGAAAAAAAAAGCCTCTAGAAAAAGAAAAGAAAAACAAAACAAAATTAGGGATAGTTTGGTCTATGTATTAATTTTATGTCATTATAATCAAATAAGATTTAAGTGTGTTTTATTTGTCTAATTAAGTCTAATATATGTTTTTTTTTTTTTTTTTTTTTTTGACAATTACCCCTTAAAATTAATGGATACTAAACCAACATTAATAATCATGTTTCCAATATCAAATTGGTCAAAAGTTGGAAAACAAATATCAAAAGTTCAAGTCTGATTGCACTAAGTAAAGCATTATTGACTTATTGACTTCTACAGCCAATGTCGGGTGAATCCATCCACAATGTCCAAAAGGAAAGGAAGAAAAAGCAACTTCTAGATTTCTTACGATTTGATGGCAAATTTCTAAGTCTTTCAAATGCTTCCAAAAGTTTCAATATAGTTACTGATCTCCCTTTATCAAAGGAGAAATGGTATATGCACTACACACCACTATATATTTCATCCCCATTAAAATAAATGGTGAATTATTTATTGTGATGAGTCCCAAAAAATAAATGGTGTTGATTGTGTTGTATAAGATGTTATGATAAGATGAGTTGTGGATATATCACTACTCTTCTCAAAGTCATGTTTTTGTTTGACCCTTTTTCAATGTTGACTCGCATTTTACCATGTTCAAATATGTGTCAATGTTATCATTTTATTTCATAAATAATTTTACTCTTTGGCAAATTGGAGACATTACTCACATACAAAGACACTTACAATTAAATGCCCTAGAAGTTTTATATGTAAAATGATTTTTACACATAAACGTCTGTCGTATTTGTACGTGGATGCACAATACATTTTTTTTTTTTTCAAATAACGGACTTATCAAGTCTACAAGTAGAACTTATGGAACAAATTTTTTCTTCTTTTTTTTAGAAGGGAGAAAAATAATACATACACATAATATATCCACAAAATGTGTACACATAATCCATCCAAACCACACAATTAGTTGTAATAATAATAAAAAAAAAAGAAAAAAAAAACATATCTCAACCTTTAGATGAGAATTCGGGGGATGAGTGGGGGATGGGATTCGGTGCCCGTCATAATTGTACGGTTCAATGCTTAATATTGGAATGACCATAAGAAAAGAAATCTTATTTTTCATTGATAAAAAAGAATGATTACAAAGTCAATGTATACATGTCTAAGAAGGTTTCTAGAAGCTACATCAATCCCATCAAACGAGCTTTGCCTCCCAATCTAGAGCTCAGCTCGTCCACATGTGTACCGAATTGACGTCAACCCGCAAAGGGTCCATGTCTGCAACAGGCCATCAAGTGCATTACGGATGATTTACATATGGCCGGATATCCGTTGAACTCCAAAGACATAATTTCTTATATCTTGGTTGGCCTCGGATCGGAGTATGATTCACTGATTACACATCTCTCTTCCCGTTTTGATGTTACACTTGATGAGGCTTACTCGATTCTCCTGACTAGCGAGGCACGTATCAATCACCACCAGCCTCCTCAGTCGCCTTTGCCACTGTAGGATGTAATATCGCCGGATGGATCAAAAATCCACCCGATTACGCAGCGGAAAGTACAAGATCTAGATCTAGACAATCAAAATACAAAAATACAATAGATCTAAACCTACGAGGGGGTTTAGATTGCTTACCGGTTTATTGTGAATAAACGTCTAGAACAATCTTCAATCCAAGCTAGTTGAGAGCCTAGTTGAGAAGCCAAAGTCTTCCAACGTGTGTCTCCAAGCACCACCAGGTGGATGGTGTTTCAAGCCGCTGGACCTCCTCGATATGCTACCGGAATAATCCCGAGGATTACTCAACTCGAAAACCATAAGCTAGGGGCCGAACCCCTTTAGCCTTTTTGTGTGCATTGCCATCGAAATTAGGCATGAGAAAATAAGTTGGGAGAACTCTCTTTATATAGGAGTGTAAACATTTTCCTCCAAGGATTTAATTAATTAACGGATAATCAATTATAATAATCCTTATTCCAATAAAAGATAAATCTAATATTTTCCTAATAAATTAGGATATATAAAAGATACTATCTAATATTCTTTTCCTTAAATAATTATCCTACAAATAAATAATCATTCATACATTATAATTATCAAGAAAACAAATTTCCCAATAATAATAATAAGGAAAATTCCGTCCAACACCCCAACAAATAGGGTGTCCACGCCTCACACACAATATTGGGCCGAGTCCACGAAAAAAGTCTTTTCCATGTATTTAATTATCTAGTCCAACTAAACAATTAATCCACCTATCAATTAAATAGTCCAATCCAACTATTTAATTATAATTGAGGTGAGACGACGAGAAAACATATGCTATGTTTAGAGCCACGTCAGGACCATGGACCCATATTCGAGAATTTACAATAAATTAAATAATATTATCCGTCAGACCGAACAATAATATTCAATCTATTAATTCCGGGATTACACCACCATAAACCCGAAACTGAACTCTGCCGAATATAGATAACTTATACTCAACTATGAGTTGATAAGTGTCCACTGATATAATCATTACATACGGATAAATCCTCCATAGACTGTTCGTTTCGATTCGGGATATCTCTGTAAACCCTTCTCGAAACCTCTTATCCTTATTTACCGTTAACCCCCTAGTGATCAATTAGTTCATAACTAATATAATATGAACTCCGCGGATCGATCAGTTTCTAGGATTAACAAATAAGGGAACTGTTGGTCCCTTGGAAAGGCTAACACAAGTTTAGGGGGGGTGAATAAACTTGTCACCAAAAACTAATCCTGAATTGGAAAAGTCCCAAGAACTCGAGTTTCTCTGAAACTTAAACTCGATCTTCGCCTCTGTCCCTTTAACTTGTGCGGAGTTCGATTTAGCTTAATCGAATATAAGTTATTATCTTGTCTTATATTTAGTCTCGTTAATCAAGCAAATGGATAAAAATTAGCCTTTAACAATTAGTAACTATAATTTCAATATGAAAACCATTATAAGGAGTAAATGAATGCATAAAGTAAATAGACAAGTATTATAGAGGTTCCAGGTGGTGTAATCCTCACGTCCTCTCTTCCCGTGATGATGGAGGAAAATTCCACTAGAACTTCTTTGAGATGGCCCGATTACAAAAAGTCCTAAATCGATAGTCCTTGGCTAATCCTTAGCTTCACTATCTAAACACTTGTAGAAACAGGTAGGATTCTTCGCTCTTCAATTGTTTGAACCATCGGTCCTTGGAGGGTAGAATTGCCTCTTCACCAGCTCATCACAAACACAGTCTTCCTGACTGCACTCAACTGTCCTTCACACCTTCTTGGTGTTTCACAGTCTAGACCTTTGATATAATCAAAGTTGAGACCTTGAATCAATGACTATGATTCAACTGTGATTTGAGCTTTTCTTCTAGATGATTAATTTAAGCACGGCTCTGTATTTCTTCAAATGTAAGATCTTGAATCTGTCTGAATATGTTTGAACTCTTTGAAGAAATTTCTTGATCTTGCAATTAAGTATTTAGCAGGTATTCGTTTGAATTTGGCTTTCCCCCTCAATTTGATCTTTCTTGACTAGATAGATTTTCTTGCTTTTTATCATATACCTGCATTCTCCCTTTTTTTGATGTTAGAGAGGTAATCTATTTATAGGGGTTTATCCTGCTTTGTAACGGCTATGTTTTCTGACCGTTCCTGCTGTGTCAGTGACTCATCCAATGAGATTTCTTACTTTACAACGTTCGATTGTACTTTCAGCTTGTTGGATGATTAACTTGTAAAACTGAGTTTCCTTATCAGTTTTACGCTGAGTTTATTACTTGTCAGTTTCCTTACTGACTTGGAGCATTAACTGAGATTTTATTCTTCTTCAAATATCAGTACTCCAGTTTTTCATCTGATTACAATTGACTTAATCAGAGTACACCATGATACATTTATCATCTAAGAATTCATTGTCCTTATGATTCTTAGGTCTTCATACAAGATCTGTAAAGTCGATTTCAGTCATCACAATCTTGCTCAAGTCCAACTTTCTGATCTCGACTTTTAATCTTCATAATCGAGTTTGAACCTCGATTCTTCATTCTTCAATAATCGAGTCTGTGTCCTCTCGTTCTTCATTCTTCAAGATAAGCCAACCGAGTGTCAGAACTCTCGTGAACTTATCTTCTTCAATCTTTCGTAGATCCGCTCTGTTGTCGGTTTTAGTAGGTCTCGGCTAGTGAAAATGTCGGTTTCTCCATTTCTCGATTTTGGTCAAGAACAATTATGATTGCTTGTCGATTTAACTTATACAATTATCAGACTTTAATAAATCCTATACATTGGTATCTAGACATCTTTTTGCTTTGCAGTATAACAGCTAGTTATGACACTTCATCAATGGGGTTAAGAACAATTAATAAACTAAGTGATGAATCATCATCAAAACACAAATTTTATTTCCAACAATTTCCCCCTTTTTGATGATGTCAATACCCTCCTTAAAAGCAATGCAAAAAGATAAAAGACAAAAACATAATAAATAACACCATGAACTGAGAAACTGAAACTTTATTTGATAGCCGAGTTACAAGATTAAAGTACAACATAAGTAAAACAACTGAATTTAATGTCCTGGTTGATTATCATAGTTCTCTGCAACAATTCTCATTTCTTCATTTGTGGCTGAATGTTCAATTCCATGAATGCTTGCCCAAATGTTCCATGACTGAGATAAATTGTTTTTCTTGAAGAATTTACTTTTGAATAGAGTTGCAAATGTGAAAACTGATGTCCTTAGCCTTTCATTGGTGGCCGTTCTGAGTAGAGTTTGAATAAATTCGGGTTCAGTCTTTTCAACTTTCTCTGAAACTTTATCTAAGGTACCGTCTGCTTCCCATTTCTTGATTTATTCCAATAGTACACAAGTATCTTTTGCATGTGTAGAAAAGTTTCAAGAGATTCTTCTTTTGATACTCCTTCTTTCTCTGGTAAGTCTTTGAACAAATTGTAGAGACGAGAATCCAGACCAACTCTTTTGTCAGTTGGTTCTGAGTACTTAACAATCAGTTTCATCTCATCATCAGTAAAATCTCCTCTTGCTTTCTTCAGTTCACTTAACTTATCATCAACATTTGTGAGAACTTGTGGTATTTCAGCTGTGTGGACTTTTAAGATGTCCAAACTTTCCCCCTTATTGACATCATCTTTATTAATCAGGCTTTTGATGTAAGCATTTAATGTTTGTTGAGTTGATGCCAATATGGTTTGAGCCACAACTGAGTCCTTTAGTCCCTGTTCCATTAAAAACATTCTGTCCACTAGATTACTGAGAATGCCTTCCCATCTGTCTTGGGTTTCATTCTTCTTCGTGACATGTTCAGTGGTTGTTTTCCGAATCTCAAGCAGAGTATTTTGACAACTGTCATTCACAGTATCCATCTTCTTTTCAAGTTTGGATCGTTCATCTTGACTGGCTTCTAAAGATTTTAAAACTTTTCCGAATAAGCTCATGTCATCCTTTTGAATTCTGAGTATCTCATTGTGATAAAATCTAATGAGATCGACTTGAGTAGGAACATCTTGTGAACTTCTTTCTTGTTGTTCCTTTGACTTGCTTGTTTCAGCATCTTGTAAGTTAGTTTGCTTTAGAGGTGAGAGAACGATTTCCTTTAATTTCTCTCTACATTCAGCTGATTGTCTTTCTTCTTCCGACTGTTTCTCAGTTTCCTCCAGTCTTGATGAATGAATAATTTTTGCTAGTGACAAATGTACTTCCAGTTCATCATCTAATTCTTCTCCAGGTATGTCTGCCAATGATCTTGCTATTTCAAGTGTGGATTTATCAGTGGGAGACTGGTATCCTTCTTGTGCTTCCTTGTCCGACTGAGTTTCAGATAAGTTTTCAGAACTTGAGCTTATCGCTTCCATCGTAACTACTTGAGTCTTCATCAGTGATTTCGCTCGTTGCGTTTCCTTTTTTCTTGTATAGAGGCAAGAATCCCTTTTTGTAGATCAGGATCTTCCTCAAGATCATCATCATTTTTCTTAGAGCTTCCACTGGCTATGTCTTCCTTCCAATAACTGTTTCTAATTAATGCATATCCTTGATTTAGGAATTCTTCGGTATCGATTATCTCTATTAAGCTTGTGATGTTGTATAGATCGAATACCCATTTCTCAATGATCTCCATTTCTGCATGCTGACTTCTCTGATCATTTATGGAACCGAACTTCCGTGTACGTATCTTTGCAATCGTTTATAATCAGCTTCCAATAGTTCTGTATGAGCAGATGGAGGTTTGAATGGTGTGAGGGTGTCTTCGGAATCCCTTGTGATTTCATGATCTTCTCCTTGAGTAGGAACTTCAATTTGCATGGGATCATCAGTTTGCATAAGATTTGTTCTGCTGGTTTTTCCCTCAGCAGTAGCTGAAGCAACTGATGTTCCTTTTTCAATCTCAGAACCTGAGATTAACGGATCAGTTTGTAAAACTTTTTCACTTGCTTCTTCTTCATCGGCTTGTTTTTCCCTTTGCTCAGGTTCCAATTCAACAATTGGAACTTCTTCCATTGTGTGTCCAGTCGGTTCAGCTTCATGAACTCGTTCATCCAATTGAATAAACTTGGTTGATTCAGTTATTGCTTCATCCTCCTTTTCTTCAGTTTGAGGAGCTGTGAATTCTTTAACAGTTTCCTCCTGTTCCAAGCTGGGTACAGATTTTTGAGGAGTAGCTCTAGACTTTTAAAGAAACATGAGCATGTTCAATGTTGTTTCATCAATCAGTCTTTCATCGCTGTCTGATTCTTCATTATCAGGATCAGTTCTCAGGGTTTGTTCCCCGAGTTCTGACTTCTTTCTGCAAGTCGGTTTCAACGATCTGTTCTCTGTTGATAACTTGATTTCTTTCCTTGTTTCCGTTCTTATGTACAAACTTCCTCGATTACTGTGGTTGGAATGGATTGGGTGAGATTAATCTCAGTTTGCACTATAGGTGCTGATTTGTCAGCAATCTCAGTTCTAGCTTCTTGAGTTGATGATATTTCCATTGGTTTCTCGCCACGCCTTTTCCAGTTTCTTCTAATCGCTTTTTCTTTTCTTGGTCTTCAATTTGTGCTAACACTTCGTCTCAGATTCATGAGTTCTTTTGATTTCTGCGCTTTTCTTTTGAGTTCGATCTCGATTTTCTCACTTTCCTTTTCCTTGGCTTTTCTTCTTTAATATCAATCTTTCCATCAAAGAATGTGTGTTTCTTTCCTTTTAGCAACTCCAAAGTGATCGAGTATCCTTTGGACCACTAATGCTAGAGTTTTCTTGTGATAAAATCTTCCTTTCTTTACGCCGGTCTTCTTTTGGGTACATCAATTGATTGTGCTATCAATTGATCATATAGATACCTTGCCCAATTGAAATCCTTTTCAAACCAGATTATGTAAAGCAAATCAAGTTTTGCTCCAGATAAGTTCTTTAAAGTTCCAAAGATTCCCAATTATGCAATTTGCCAGCAACTTCGAAAGAAAATTAAACTCTGGTTTGAGTAGGCTTGTGCTTCCAGTCTGTAGGACAGTAGATTCACCGTTAATTGCTATATCTTTCCATAACTTCTCCTTCTGTTCTTTAGTCAACTTAATGGCCGCTGATCCTCCGGATTTGTTAAACCCAAAGATTTCTGCAATTAATTCTTCAGTGACTTTGATCTCTTTATTACTGACAGTGGTGATGAAGGTTTGTGTATCTTCTCCTTCCACGGCTGTTCTTCCAAATTGATAGAAGTCTCCGATGCTTTCTAAACAAACACTTTTTAGATCGATGTTGAAGACTGCTTCCAATCCTTTAATTTTTCGAATTTTTGTCGCAATAGAATTAACTAGAGTTTGATCAACATATTTTGCAATATATTGATCAAGAGAAACGATCATTCCGGGTTCAACACGAGTGAAGTTCATTTTTCTGGATTTGATTGAAGATTTGAAAATTTGAAATTCAGAAAGTGGATTCAGAATTCAGGCGTAAAGAAATTATATAAAAGAAAATTCTGGATATTTATAATTTGGAGTGGGGGTAGTTAATAATTGAGTGGGACTTAAAACGTCTTGTCATAAATGTGTTGAGATCGCGAAAAAGTGGATGGGTGGAAATTATGAACGGTTTAGATTGAGAAGGACCACGTCTTTTCTTGATAACAGTAGCTAGATAAAAGTCGATAAAGAAGGTACGATGAGTTGACAGCTGTATATTCTCAGTTTTTGTCCTCATGTTGAATTCAAAAACTTAAAGTGTTCTGGGCGCATTATTAGCAAATTAATCATGAGACCCGTACTCAGATTAATAAACGCTACGGACTAAGTTAATTTTAAGTACATCTCACTAACTCAATCCTCTTGTGTATAGCCATACACCGAGTTATGTGATTACATAAACGAGGTACTTAGGGTTTTCAGTAGTGTCTTAATTATAAGCATACATGCATATAATAAGATGAATTATTAATTCTGTCATAAAACAATTATATAATTGTCTTTCGGGCACTACACCTAACAGCCACTGCCCGTTGCTCCACCTCATTCGCTTGCCGCCAATGTTGCTGCTTACTCCCAATCGTCCCAAATCAACCATGGTCGTGGTTACTTCGGCATTCCCAATAATCGAGGGCAGGGGCATGGCTCCTTGACGTGGCCTTTTCTAATACTATACCAGTCCTTAACCGACAGTGTATCGGGTCAAACTGTAGTGCTAGTGTGGTGAGTCAGAGTGTCGAATCCTCAGGGAAAACGTGGTAATTCTTTTAAGTGTGGTTAAACACAAAGAGTCATTATTAACTCGATCTAAACCGCAATTTTATCACATGAATTACTACTATTCTACTTAACATAAAATAAATGCGTAATTTAAAAGTTATTCTAATATATATATATATATATAAATATATATAAATGTACATAGATATAAATATATATATATATATATATATATATATATATATATATATATATATATATATATATATATATATATAGATACCAATATATAGTTTATAATAATAGACAAATAGAACTAGCCAAAGTTTATATAATTGATTTATACGATCTTTTAGTAGATGAAATGTGCTCGATCTTTCCTTTTATATTAGGTCCAATTGAGTAAATGAAACGGTGTACTCGAGGTTAACAATTCCTTCTCACACGGCGCGTATGAAATTGTCATATGTCATTGTCATCGTTCAATCTCCACAAGCGCCCCATGCTAATCTTAGTTAGTCTCGACAGTAGTGCGAGTACAAATCTACCCTGGATAAAAGAGGTTATTCCGTTTGTCAGACGGCCGATGTTATTCAAAAGGCTCCGGTTGTCAGGCGGATCGATTTAACTTTCCGGTGTTAGTTTCAATTAAACCGTTGATTTTAGCATTATTATGATCTCGAGCACAATTTTAATAAGATTAATCTTTCCCAAGACAAATCTGCCCCCGGGTAGGAAATAGGATTCCGTTGTCACGCTTTACGCTCGGCCAATTTTACCCTCCGGTTTTTCTATCTTTTATCTCATATCCTAACTTCTCTGGTCAGTTCATCGTTAGGTTATATGGTGCGATTCATCTTGGTTAATTACGTCAATCCGAATATTATCAATACGTTACAAAATAGAAAAAGATTCAACTAACTCAATTTTAATCGATTTTACTTAGACAAAGATTCCTTTACTGAAAAGATCGAAATAAAACGATTACATAACTTTGGCTAGTTATTTAGACTTAGCTAAAAACATTATAACAACTAAAAAATAAACAAAACAAACATAAATACTTTAGAAAATTTACCCGATTACAAATGCCGATTTAGAGGTCGTATTTCTTCCGGACATTACAACGACTTCAACAACACCGAACTTCGATAATTTCCGAGCATTACAATGAAGACTACGAGATTATTATTTTTGGCATAAGGCCTATTTACAAACTACTAATTAAAAAGAAAATAAAGAGAAGAGATATATATATATATATATATATATATATATATATATATATATATATATATATATATATAGATTAGATATATATATATTACACACTCATTCTTTATTGCAAATGAGGCCCTTTTATAGAAAAAAACTTCCTTGGCCGGACCGGGCCGGTATTAGGCCGGACTGGGCCGGACTAATGATTACATCCATCTCCTTGATTAATCAGCATGTGCAGCGTAGATATTTATAATTATAATTATATATAACTTATAAAATTCATATCTCGAGTTCTGAATCTCCAAAAATCATGATTCAAGAGGCATCGGAAAGCTCTCGGGAAAATCTACAACTTTCGTGAAGGACTCTTCTTCAGATAATGTCGTTTTGATGTGCCATTCGTTTGTCGAAGATATTTCTCGATTACCACTAAATCGAATCGATTAGCCACTTGACCACTTCGATTGACCACTTGACCACTTAAGCAATTCGATTGACCATTTAAGCTCGTGACACTCTCTAAATCCTTCCAGAGATATGTTTAGACTTTAACATGTCGATTCTCGGGGTCTCGGGTTATAAATCTGCAATAAAATACCACAAATACCCACGTAAATCTGACACGACACTCCGATTTACTAAAATCGGTACAAAATGATAACTTTTTACTAAGTTTTACTACTAACTACTCTAAATTATAAAGATTAACATTTCATAACATTTATATCATAATTTCATATATTTTATATAGAATTTGTTGATAAAACATAATAATATAACGTATATTTAATCAAATAAAAGTAATACATCAACTACTCCCCACTTAGCTTTTGATCGTCGTCATAGCAAAATTAAATGTAATAATTGATAAGATTACAATTTTTAATGTAATTTATATTGTCAATATTATAAATATATTACTTATTCTAATTTAAAATTATAAGAAGACATAAAGTGTATATAACTTAAATACTTAAACATTAAATATTATTTAGATGAAATTGTACATGTAATACTTAATAAGTATAAATAAAATATTAGAATTATTTTTAATCGCAGCTATTATGAAATCCTGGAATCGGAAACTTGGTCAGGTAGTCAACAAAAATGGCTTATAAAGTTTAGGCTCAAGATGTTGGTTAATCGGAAAAAAGGAAATCAAAAAGAAAGAAAAGTAAATGCGTACATCTACATCTTCATATTCTTGATCAAAAAATAATCATCGATTAGTAGTATCTCTCTTTTTTTTTCTTCAGATTTTCTCTTATTTATTTATTTATTTATTTATTTATTTTTAACTTAAGAACTAAAAGCGTGAGTGTGTGTAGAAAATCAAACTTACAAGCATTGCTTCATCAAGATTGATCGGAGTACTACTCTTTCGATCGAAAATTACAAACCCGGTTTCTTAAACTTGTAATCATTCACGAGATCTTATGATTCAACTTTTCCTTTTTCATTTTGTGCCTTCATTCCCAGCAATAGGACATTTCGAGATAATACCCTAGCTGGACTACTATCATCAGGCAATCGGGAGCTTCTAACCTCATAGTGATATATGACATTTCGTGATAATACCCTACTGCACTCAAATCATTGGTAGCTACAACCGATATGTTCTTTTTATTTTTAAGTTGTCGATCACAGATAAGGAAGATACCTGGTATTTGATTAATTCTGTGTAAATATTGTGCTTCGTTCTTAATTCTTTTAACATATCCGAACTTATTACCAAAATCGACTATCTTGCAAGTGTCATGAGGTAAGATCGAATATACTACTACTTATCTAATTCTTTTCCAATCTCAGCATATACCAAAACTTATCTTTTATGTCTTCATTTCTTTTCATAAGTACGTACAAACTTGCGGTATTTCAAGGAAATGTAGACCAAAATTAGCTAAAGGTCGGTTATAATTATTAAAAAACGGCAATTTCGAGTGAGGTCTTGATCACTCTAATCAAGGCTGACGTAGGAACAAAATTGGAAATTTATTTAGGTAGGTTATTTGGCTATAGTTATATTTTTGTGGTGCCAAAAATCGACATCCCTAGTCCAATTTCCAAATTCATAATTCATTTTTGAAAAGAAAATGATTCTAACAATTTTACTTATAATTATCAACATACTTATATAATTTCATGAAAACAATATTTAATATTAATTACTTAATTATATAAACTTAAAATCTCATTAAAATCTAAATTAGACATATAATATAATTATTTTTAACTATTTTTTCGAAAATTTTAATGAATTTTCTAACCTAACTCTACTCCCCACTTACGAAGTGGCATCGTCCCGATGTTCAATGAGTAAAAAAAATAGGTTTGAAAATTATCTATTAACGTTATTATTTTGAGTTCATTTTTAGTGTATACTAATTATATAATTAAATAACAAACAAACTTAAAAAGTGAAACATATATATTAAACAAAATAAACGATTACACTTAAAGAAAAACTTAACTAAACGGAACTTTAGAAAACTACAAACTTAACTTACGTAACTTATTAAAACTTAAACATCATAAATTAACCACAAACAAACCATCTAAATCGTAGTCGAACAACCCGGTGTATCAACCGGTAACAAACCAACTCTGTTATCTCTCGACGGAAAAATTTCATCCGTCCCAAGCTCTACCACTCCATTCATTTGGATACAAAGACGCGAAATCATCCAAGCATTAGGCATAGGTTTCCCCCTACCTTCTCTCGTGATTGCAAATTCCAACACTGTCCTTTGGATCAAAATACCCCAATCCACAAATTCACCAAATGCCAAAGCATAAAGTAGAAGCATTTCATTCTCTGCAAGGCTTGCAAAATCCCAGGTGGGTTATACTCTAGAATTAATAAAATGCTTCCACGCCTTTAGGTGTGGAAGTAAAGCACGTGTAGACAAATCGTGATTTGTGTCGAAAAGTGGAAACAGACATTGGAAAGACTCATGGACTTTATTCAAATGATTATAGGGGTTATCCAATCCCCACTTCATTTCGAAATGTTGCATCGTAACATGAGGAATTTCAAAAAGTTGATTGATAATAGATGAAGAGAAGGGAACAACCACTCCTCTTACCGAGACAGTTTGAGTTATATCAATCATGGACGTCATCATTAGGGCGGAATAAAATTCTCGAACTATCGAGACATTTACCCTTCCTCTTGGCGTACTGACAAATTTCTTCCAGCCAAATCCTCGAATAATCGTTTTACCCCATCGATCAATCTTATCGACATTTAGGCCTTTCTCCAACTGGATTGGAGAATTAGCAAAACGAGGGTGTAAAATGATATTCTCGTTAGAAGCTTGAGATTCCGGAGCATCCGGGGTGTGAGACTCATATGAATTGATAGAAGGAGATGATCGGTTCGACATTTTTAAAACTAGATGAAAAGTAAACAAATAGAGTTGAAAGTAGTTAGACAGTGAATGAAGATGGTATATCTTGCTCATAGCTTTACTTGTTTAAATAGATAGTAAAAAACATACGTGTGTGCATCAGACGGGCTCAAGAATGACTCATCCCATTTTTATTCACGGCTCGGGCCGACAATGAGCCGGACCGGTCCGGTCTCATCTTCCTTTTACTGAGGACAGAGGTAAAAGTCAAGTTGTGTTTTGGTTTTTTACTTCACGTGTGTAATAATCCATACCTTTGTGAAGATATTTATAAAGCTTGTCTTGACTACAATTAACTTGGTACGAACTGATAAAACGACACATTATATTTTTGTAAAACGACTTAGTAATGATACAAAATTATTTTTGGGTTTTTTTTTTTATTTTTTTTATTTTATAGTTTATAAAAATTAAAACGATTTAGAATGCAAACCATATTTCGATAAAACGATATGAAATCAACATAAAAGAAAACGAAAATAAACCAATATCTAAATGAAAATGACGCATAAAAATGTGTAGTAGAAATGTTTAATCAAACAAAGTCATGAAATTTAATCTTCTTCATAGTCTTCCTCAGGATCGACATGAAAGCTTGAACTCGAAACGATCGAGAAAGTGGTGGTCGAATCAGTAGTCGTGGTCTGATCGAACTATCAAGACCCATCGAACTCATGCCGGTCGTGATATGTGCAAACTCGGTGAATCCTCCCCAACTAGACATCATTTGGTCTCTCGAACACTGTTTAAAAATACACCTGTTCCACTAGATTGGCTCCCAAAAGGATATGACGATGGATGAAAGCTCGAAGGTGGTGGAATAGGCGCTACCCAATCTGGTAAGGTATATGGATCTGACTGACAAGGTGGATAGGCAGGATCATCAAAAGTAGGATTACGAAGCAACTGCTCGTTTCTCCTTAAACCTCTATGAATATCATCACACCACTGCCTATTACTTTCAGCATACAAAGCCATGTTGGCTTGACCACATGCAACGTCTGATACTAAAGATTGAAACATATCATAGGTGATAGTGTTGGAGAAAGGAGTTTGTTGAGGCTGACTAGAAAAAGATGGAAAAGAGGAAGATGTGAAAACTGGTGGAACTAGTTGAGTTTGACGACTTCTAATCAAAGAGCGTATACTACCATCCGGAAGCCTAGTCAAACTTGGTCCAATCAGATTTGCATCTGCCAGAGATAACTTGTCATTAGGCAGGACTGGTACTCCCACCCTACGACATAAATCTGAGATAAAACAAGGGAAGTACAGATGACTACCTGGTCTGGCAATGACAATACTTTCAAAAATTCTTTTAAACATGACCTTTCCAACATCCACTTTCACATCATTAACCATCGCCCAAGCGATACAAACATCTTCCTTTCCATACGCAGTATGTTTACTAGAAGGGTAGAGAGTATGGCTAATAAATCTTTTAATCGCCCTTAAACCTTTAATACAATTTCCGTAATTAAACCTATTTTCAACCCACACAGCGGTTGGGTCAAAAGCATTCTGAGCTTTCAGGGCAGTCTGCTCAAAGCTTGCAGCATCATCTAAATTCCAAACTACCCTGTAATCCTCCTCATCAGAAAAAACTTCAACTCCTAGAATTGCATTTATCATGTCAGGGTTAAAAGGAACATTTCTAGTTCTTAGGGGTACAGTTTGTGACTTAGTAAGCTCATCCTGTGACAATGTAGATAAAACTGAATAAAACTCAGCTACTAAAGTCGTGTTAATCTCCCCTTCTCTTCTAGCTGCTAGTTCTAACCACTGACGTTTTCTAAAGATATCTTTAACTTCATCACCTAAGTCATCCAAATCTAATCCTTTTTCAACTAAAACATCACATTTACTATAAATTCTTTCATACGCCTTCTTAGCCTCTTTTGATGCTGTTTTATCGAAGCTTACGGCTTCTTCTTCAGATGATAAAATTATTGTGCCTACGACCGGAGTTGAAATATGAATTTTTGATTTTCGCTTTTTAGAGATTCTTTTACTCGACTCAGCCATTCTACGATATTGGTAAAGCCAATCAACAACAAAAACAACAACAAAAACAACAAAAAATAAAAATGTCACAACACACTCAAAAATTAAAACAGTTGAAATTAATTTAAAAAATTATGAAAAATACGAAATTGATAACTAAATAAACTAAATAATACCTTAATATGAAGAAAACGTTGAAAAGTAGGCCGGAAAAGTTGTTAAAGTCGCCGGAAAAAATGGAGCTTGTTTTTTATCCTTTTTTATTTTTGTAACTTTTGTGGAATAGAGTAGATGAATGTAGGAAGAAATCAAGTAGTGGTGTAGTGTGAGATGAATTTTTGTGGAAGAATTGATAAAAATTTCGAGTGGTGGGGTTTGGTGTGGGGTGCGGCGGAATTTTTAGGGAAGAAGAAGAAGGAAAAGAAAAAGATGGTCCCTATTTTTTATGTTTTTAGACCCCGGACCGGTCCGAGTTAAGGCCGGATCGGTCCGTGCCCATTTTTTTTCACTTTTTTCGATTTTTACTTTTTATGATTTTTTTGATTAGAACATATAAAAATTCTTATAAAACTTAATTAAACTTGATTAAAACTTCATTAAAAACTTTTAAAAATAAAATTTGAAGGAAATTTTATAATTTTATAACAATTTCTAAAAATTTAATAAATTTTTTTATAACACTTAATAAAAAGCTTATAAAAATTTAATAAATTTATATTAACTCTTATAAAACATCTAAATTAAAACTCAAAAAGAACTTTTATAAAAACTCCTCAAATTTCATAAAGATCCAATTTTATAAAATTCTCAGAAGTTATGCTAAAATTTTATAAAATAAAACATAAGAAAAGACTCGAAACTTAAGGGGTTCCTGATTCTTCGATTTCTAAATCTTCCAGAGTTCTGATATAACGTTCAATCAACCTAACTCCTAAAAACGAGGCATTTGAATTATCTCTCGGAATTCCATCGGGATTTTCGGATAACCACCTAATCGTTCCCTTCCTAACAATATTCAAACACTCATCCAGGATTTGGTTGTGTTTTCCCACAACGTCAACATGCACTCTTTCCACAGATTCTCGTGATCTCATCGAAACTTTGCCCTTCTTTTATCGCGCACTCCTTGATGTTCCATTACAAACTTCTCTCAATCTGATCTCTCTCAACAATTTCTTGTTTTGTTCAAAAACTAAAGCTTCTATAGAAAACGCGCGACATCTTTATCAAGGCCTAATTTCAAAAGTAAAATAAAAACTCCTATTCTATCTAAAAAGGCATCCGGTTCTTTTACGTCTATCCGGTAAAAGACGAATAGAGTTTAAACATAAAAAAAACACAAACAAAGTAGAGTAAAGATAGATAGCACACGTATTCGGTGATTCGATTTCTCGCTTTCGAGTTTTCATTTTTACGCTTTTTCATCGTCTTGGGATCAATCAATAGCATTACTTCTTCTTTCAATTGTGATTCCTTCTCCTCCACAAATAACTTTACTCTGTGGCCATTGGCTATAAAAGTTGTATTTCCATCGATTAGTTCAACACTCCATTTTTGTAACCCGTGTTACCTTAAATGGACTGCCCATCTTGATTTAAGCTTACACGAAACAACTTTAAACGTGAATTGTACAAGAGCACTCGATCACCTACATGGAACTCACGTTTAAAGATTCTCTTATCATGGAAAGATTTCGTGCGTTCCTTGTAGATTCGAGCGTTTTCATAAGAATCGAGACGAAATTCTTCTAGTTCTGTTAATTGAAGCAATCTATGATCACCGATAGCCTTAAGATCGAAATTAAGAAATCTAATAGCCCAGAAGGCTCGGTGTTCTAACTCAACTGGGAGATGACAAGATTTACCAAAGACTAGCTTATAGGGAGAACAACCAATTGGTGTTTTAAAAGCTGTTCTATATGCCCATAATGCATCATCTAATTTAACTGCCCAGTTTTTACGATTTGAATCAACTGTTTTCTCCACGATTCTTTTGATCTCTCTATTTGACACCTCTACCTGACCACTGGTTTGCGGATGATAGGGCATTCCTAACTTATGTGTTACACCATATTTTTCAACTATCTTCGTAAATGGTTTATTACAAAAGTGTGACCCTCTATCACTAATGATAGCCCTCGGAATGCCATATCTGGTAAATATATTCTTTTTAAGGAATCGTATGACAACTTTGGTATCATTAGTGGGAAGAGCTTCAGCTTCTACCCATTTTGAAACATAATCTACCATTACAAGAATAAATCTTTTTCCAAAAGATATAGGGAAAGGTCCCATGAAATCTATACCCCAAACATCAAATAACTCACATTCTAAAATAGGTTGCATAGGCATTTCATGTTTTTTAGATACATTTCCCCATTTTTGACAAGATTCACAAGATTTAACATACTTATACGCATCTCTATATAGTGTAGGCCAATAAAAACCACATTGTAAAACTTTAAAAGCAGTTTTCCAACCTCCATGATGACCTCCTGCCTCACGATCATGACAAAATGATAAAACACTTAAAATTTCATTATCAGGCACACATTTTCTGATTATCCCATCCGAACATTTATGGAAAAGGTCTGGTTCCTCCCAGTAATAAAATTTTAAGTCATAAAAGAACTTTTTTCATTTGCCAAGTCCAATGAGACGGAATATAATCACAGGTTAAGTAATTAATGATATCTCCAAACCAAGGTGACATTTCCTTAGAAGGAATTCTATTCTTTAATAACTGCAAGGTTGAAGGAGTATCTATTCTAAACAGTTGTTCATCAGGAAATGAATCTTTAATTTCAATTCCTTTTTCTTCATTTTCCATTCTACTTAGATGATCTGCTACTACATTCTCACTTCCTTTTTAATCTTTAATTTCAATATCGAATTCTTGAAGTAAGAGAATCCATCTAAGAAGACGAGGTTTAGCATCTTTCTTACTCAGTAAATACTTGATCTTGAATGGTCTCAGTATAAATTATTACCTTAGAACCAACAATATACGATCGAAACTTATCTAAGGCAAAAATCACAGCCAACAGTTCTTTTTCTGTAGTTGCATAATTTAGTTGAGCAGTGTTTAATGTGTGAAATGCGTAGTAAATAGCTTTGAGAATTTTGTTATACCTTTGACCTAAAACAGCTCCTACAGCTAAATCACTTGCATCACACATAATTTCAAACGGCAAACTCCAATCTGGTGCTACTAACACTGGTGCAGTAGTCAATCTCGCTTTTAAGGTCTGAAAAGCTTCCATACATTTACTGTCAAAGCTAAAAGGTACTTCCTTTTCAAGTAAATGACTTAGAACCTTCTATAAAATCCTGCATGTCCGAGAAATCCTCTTAGGGTTCTTAAATTAACTGGTGGTGGTAATTTTTCAATTACTTCGACTTTAGCTTTATCAACTTCAATACCTTCTTCAGAGATTCTATGACCTAAAACAATCCCTTCTGATACCATTAAGTGACATTTTTCCCAGTTTAGTACTAGATTGGTATCTTCACAGCGTTGTAACACTCGTTCTAAGTGTAACAAACAAACATCAAATGAATCTCCGTAAACACTAAAGTCGTCCATAAAAATTTCTAAGAATTTCTCAACCATATCAAGCAAATATAGCCATCATACACACTTTGAAAGCGTAGTTGGTGCATTACATAAACCAAACGGCATTCTCTTATAAGCAAAAGTTCCATAAGGACAAGTGAAAGTAGTTTTTCTCTATCTCTCCTGCTGCAATGAATATCGTAAATATCCCGAATAACCATCTAAGAAAGCAATAATACTTATGTCCACTTAAACGTTCCAACATCTGAACTATGAATGGAAGTGGATGATGATCTTTCTTAGTATGATCATTTAGTTTTCTAAAATCAATGCACATTCGATAACCGGTAATCTCTCTTGTCGGAATCCATTCATTATTTTCATTCTCTTTCACTGTGAAACCTCCTTTCTTTGGTACAACTTGAGTTGGACTTACCCATTCACTATCTGATATGGGAAAAATTATCCCCATTTCTAATAGCTTAATAACCTCTTTCTTAACAATTAAGCGCAAATTTGGGTTGAGGCGTTGCGGTTGAATACAAGGTTTAGCATCTTCATTCGTAATTATCTTATGAACGCAAATCTCGGGCTAATACGGAATATCGGCAATCGTCCATCCAAAAGCTTTCTTATGCTTTTTCAACATTCTAAGTAATTGATCTTCTTGTTGCTCAGTTAAAGATGATGAAATAATAACCGGTAATAGATTATTAGTTTCAAGAAAAGCATACTTCAGATTTAAAGGTAATGGTTTCAATTCTAGATTCTTAGGTGGATCTTCCAGTGATGGTTTAAGAACTGGTCCTTCTAGTTCTAATTCCAAATACTTATGCCATGATGGTTTAAAAGTAAAACTTCCTTTATCTAGAGAAAGGATTACTTCTTTCATTTCGGTGTCTTTCTCATCTTCCTTATAGATAGATAGAGTTAAACATTCTTATAATCTGTCTTCAAAAGTTGGTAACTGATTATCATAGACAGAATGAATATCTTCTATAAAAGAACATGATTCTGGTGATCTGTATGGATGTTCCATAGCTTTGAAAATATTGAAAGTAACTTCATCTTCATTGACTCTCAGAATTAACTCTCCTTTCTGGACATCTATTAAAGTTCTTCCTGTAGCTAGAAATGGTCGACCTAAGATAAGTGGCGCTGAATATCCTTCTTCCATTTCCATAACTACAAAGTCCACTGGAAAATAGAATTTGTCTACTTTAACCAATGCATCCTCAATAATTCCCTTATGGTATTTAATCGATCTATCTGCCATCTGCAGAGTCATTTCAGTTTTAGCAAGCTTTCCTATGCCTAGCTTTCTATAATCCTCATAAGACATGAGATTTATACTAGCTCCAAGATCACATAAGACCTTCTTAACAGTAAATCCTCCAATTTCACATGGAATGGTAAAACTTCCAGATCTTTCGGTTTAGGTGGTAACTTATCTTTTGCAAAATTGCAGAACATTCTTCATTTAGGCATATATTCTCATATTCCTCTAATTTTTTCTTGTTTGACAGAATATCTTTCAGAAACTTTCCATAAGCGGGCATACTAATTAGAGCTTCGATAACAGGGATATTAACATGAATATGACGAAAAGTATCAAGGAAACGAGCATACTTCTGATCAGTTTTAATCTTTTTAATTTGATCTTTAGGTGGGTAAGGTAAAGATTCTAAATCTATAACCTTTGATCCCAAAGTCATTTTCTCTTTTCCCTTTTCCTTAAACCTTTGAGTATTACTTGATCGCCAAGTATCAGGTTCTTGAATTTTTTCTTTTAAAACATTCCCTGAATCAATCTCTACTTCAGATTCCTTTAGTTCTTCTTGTTTTTCATCCTTGTTTTCATTATCTTCTATTCTAACATGTTCCTTGAATAAATTCCTTAAATCTTTATCCATGGGATCTTTCAAAATCCTAGGGATTTTTACCCATTTCTCACCTTCATTCTCAGGTTCCAAACTTCTATTCCTTTTCAAGAAATTCTCTATAATTTCTTCTTCCTCATCCGTGAATTCAATTTCATCTTTAGTTTTCATCATTTTTCCATCTAAATCATTTTCTACTTCATTATTTCCGAAGTTTTCTACTCCATTACTATCACATAGTTTTCTACTTCTCGTAACTACCACATTTACCTCTCTTGGATTTCTTTCAGTATTGCTTGGTAATCCTCCTGGAGGTCTACTGTTATTACGTTCACCTTCCCTACTCAAATGATCTTCCATATTCCTTAATGAGGCTTCTATCGTTCTCATTCTGGTATCATGTCCACTCATAGATGTTTTCATTGTACTCGGATCCTTAGAGACCTGCACTATAGAAGTCATCATTGTTTCCATATTCTTAGCTTGAGTAGATACTACACCCATCATATTTTCCATTAGTTTTTCCCATTTTTCAACTCCTTCGCAGTTGAGTTGAACTCGAGTTCTTGGTATACTTTGAGTGGTATGTTGAGGATAGGATCTAGGTAATGATTGTAAATTCGATTAGATGTATTTTCTTGATAAACTTGATTATTAGACATATTCCTATATGGGATTTGGATATAGCGGTTGTCCTTGCTTACTAGGGGTTTTTGGACCATCGATAAGTAGGGTGATCTCTTCTAATAGCATTAAACGAGTTTGAATATGCATTGTTCAAGTTCTATATGTCTTTGAAGAAAACTCACATCCTCTCTTGAATATCATGTTGGTTCTTCGATCCCTATTGACATATTATCTCGATTTGAGTATTCGGTTGGTGTACTATTCTCGAACTTTGGTTTTGTTTGATCAGTAGGCCATCAAATTTCCTACTCAAATTTTCTAAATGTGCTAGAACTTCCGTATTAGATGTACATTCTCTCGCAAAAGCTACTTTTTCGGTGCTAGAACCGGTTTCCACATTCTCGTTATTTTTGGAAATATTTTTCTATAGCATCGTAAACTATTTGAGCTTCACTCATCATTAAAGAGCCACCACATGCATGATCTACATCCATGACGTGAATCTTTTCTCAATTTACGACGAAAAGTTGAATTTGCATATCTAAGGAATAACCATGATCGGGACAAGCTCTTAACAATTTTTAAATCTTTCCAGTGCATTCCCAAGCGTTTCTTGAGATCCTTGTCTAAAGTTAGCAACCTCGACTTTTAATTCCAAATTTCGTCTCAGAGTGAAATATTGTTTTGAAATTCGTTGAATATCCTCCCAACTAGTAAGTGAATGATGTGGAAGAGACATAAACCAATCTCGGCTCGCCCTTTTAAAAAAAAAAGGAAACATAGTCATCCTCGTTAATTCCTTATGAGCACATTGACTTTTGGTCAGTATTGCACTGAGCTTCTTCAAAAAAGATAGAGATGATGATGTGGATCTTCATCATCCTCTCCTAGGAATTGGGCTCTTGCGTCAATTAAACCAAAAAGATGAGATTTAATTTCGAAATTATTCGCTCCTTCATTAGGTAAAAGTATGGGATTATTAGTCTGGTTTCTTCTTACGGTTTGATCACAGATAGGTCTCGGGTTTGGTGGGTTATTACGATTATTCTGGTTCCGATCTTGATTATTTCTATTATTATGATTTTGATTATTATTAGGGTTGACAGGGTTTTGTCCATGCCCTGGAGCATGATCTAACCTCTGTTCATTTGTTTCATCACTAGTTTCAGCCATTTCTTTATTTCTGTTTGAAGATGATTCTTGGTCAGGATTTCCCTGACTAGTATGACCGCGTTTACTCTCTACTCTTAACTGCCTTTCGTAAGTATTTATGTCAGGCTTATAAGGAGTGAGCGGGGCCTTACCACTTCTGGTCATCAACTAACGAAAATAGAAAATACTCGACTTTTATAGAAAAAGAAAAGAAAATTGGTACTAAACGAAAGTAGATACCAACGAAAAACAAAATAGAAATGAGATAAGAAAAAGTGTTGATTTATTCTCGAGAATTTTGAGCTAATACAAGTAGTAACCATAGACACAAAGAAAGAAATTAGCGACGTGGTCCCCGGCAACGGCGCCAGAAAGCTGACGTGGCCTTTTCTAATACTATACCAGTCCTTAACCGACAGTGTATCGGGTCAAACTGTAGTGCTAGTGTGGTGAGTCAGAGTGTCGAATCCTCAGGGGAAACGTGGTAATTCTTTTAAGTGTGGTTAAACACCAAAGAAATTCATTATTAACTCGATCTAAACCGCAATTTTATCACATGATTACTACTATTCTACTTAACATAAAATAAATGCGTAATTTAAAAGTTATTCTAATATAATATATATAGATATATAAATGTACATAGATTGCAATATATATATATATATATATATATATATATATATATATATATATATATATATATATATATATATATATATATATAAATATATAGATACCAATATATAGTTTATAATAATAGACAAATAGAACTAGCCAAAGTTTATATAATTGATTTATACGATCTTTTCAGTAGATGAAATGTGCTTGATCTTTCCTTTTATATTAGGTCCAATTGAGTAAATGAAACGGTGTACTCCTGAGGTTAACAATTCCTTCTCACACGAAAGCGTATGAAATTGTCATATGTCATTGTCATCATTCAATCTCCACAATCGCCCCATGCTAATCTTAGTTAGTCCGAGCAGTACTGCGAGTACAAATCTATCCCGGATAAAAGAGGTTATTCCGTTTGTCAGACGGCCGATGTTATTCAAAAGGCTCCGGTTGTCAGGCGGATCGATTTAACTTTCCGGTGTTAGTTTCAATTAAACCGTTGATTTTAACATTATTATGATCTCGAGCACAATTTTAATAAGATTAATCTTTCCCGAGACAAATCTGCCCCCGGGTAGGAAATAGGATTCCGTTGTCACGCTTTACGCTCGGCCAATTTTACCCTCCGGTTTTTCTATCTTTTATCTCATATCCTAACTTCTCTAGTCAGTTCATCGTTAGGTTATATGGTGCGATTCATCTTGGTTAATTACGTCAATCCGAATATTATCAATACGTTACAAAATAGAAAAAGATTCAATTAACTCAATTTTAATCAGATTTTACTTAGACAACATTCCTTTACCGAAAAGATCGAAATAAAACGATTACATAACTTTGGCTAGTTATTTAGACTTAGCTAAAAAACATTATAACAACTAAAAAAATAAACAAAACAAACATAAATACTTTAGAAAATTTACCCGATTACAAATGCTGATTTAGAGGTCGTACTCTTCCGGACATTACAACGACTTCAACAACACCGAATTTCTGATAATTTCCCGAGCATTACAACAGTACTACGAGATTATTATTTTTGGCATAAGGCCTATTTACAAACTACTAATTAAAAAGAAAATAAAGAGAAGAAGATATATATATATATATATATATATATATATATATATATATATATATATATATATATAGATTATATATATATATATATATATATTGGTACACTCATTCTTTATTGCAAAATGAGGCCTTTTATAGAAAAAAAACTTCCTTGGCCGGACCGGGCCGGTATTAGGCCGGACTGGGCTGGACTAATGATTACATCCACCTCCTTGATTAATCAGCATGTGCAGCGTAGATATTTATAATTATAATTATATATAACTTATAAAATTCATATCTCGAGTTCTGGATCTCCAAAAATCATGATTCAAGAGGCATCGGAAAGCTCTCGGGAAAATCTACAACTTTCATGAAGGACTCTTCTTCAGATAATGTCGTTTTGATGAGCCATTCGTTTGTCGAAGATATTTCTCGATTACCACTAAATCGAATCGATTAGCCACTTGACAACTTCGATTGACCACTTGACCACTTAAGCAATTCGATTGACCATTTAAGCTCGTGACACTCTCTAAATCCTTCCAGAGATATGTTTAGACTTTAACATGTCGATTCTCGGGGTCTCGGGTTATAAATCTGCAATAAAATACCACAAATACCCACGAATCGACATTTACACTCCGATTTACTAAAATCGGTACAAAATGATAATAACTTTTACTAAGTTTTACTACTAACTACTCTAAATTATAAAGATTAACATTTCATAACATTTATATCATAATTTCATATATTTTATATAGAATTTGTTGATAAAACATAATAATATAACGTATATTTAATCAAATAAAAGTAATACATCACTCCTCTAAAGGCCGTGATCGTGGCCTTTCTTCATCCTGTCCACCGCCAACTTGCCACACTGTCCACACTTTCCGGTACCACTTCGACGCCTTCAATGCTCCTCGTCCGGTTTGTCCCTCTCAAGGTTATCTTACCATGGAGTTTGCGCCCTCTCCACCCGATTGAATTCCTGATATGGGTGCCATTCATCATACCACGAACAATCTACGCAACTTAAATATCTTAGCTGATGCCTATAATGGTCCTAAAAGGTTACATGTTGGTGATGTTACATTTTTGCCTATTACACATCATGGTTCAGCTATCCTCTCTACCCATACTAATTCTTATGTCCTTAATCATGTGCTTGTAGCCCCATCCCTTTGTACTATAACCTTCTTACTATCTCTCAATTTGTTAATACTATCTATTTTGAATTTCACCATAATTATTTCCTAGTGAAAGACTGCTCGTCCCGCATCAATCATCATGGTTTCTTAAGGACGGTCTTCATCACTTCTTTAAGTCCTTCATCCATTTTCCTGCTCAAGCTCTTGTGTCCGGTCGCTCCTCCATCTCTCATTGGCACCAACATTTAGGACCTTGTTCTTATCTAGTTCTCTGTCATGCTCTGCATCAAAATCATATCTCAACGCCTTCCTCTTATACTACATTAGTTTGTGTCACTTGTCAAATGGTCAAATTAAGCCATCGTCAGTCATCACCTATGTCGTCTTTTACTTCCTCTAGCCCTTTAGATTTGATTTATTCTGATGTAAGAGACCCTTGTGCCGAAGATTCTATTTATGGTAATAAATATTATGTGAGCTTTCTTGATAATCATACTAAATTTCTATTGTTTTATCACTCACTCCTTGAATCTGATGTTGAATCCGTGTATACTCAATTTAGCACCCTGGTCGAACGCCAATTTAACACTAAAATCAAAGCTAACCAAACTGATTGGGTAGTGAATAACGTGCTTAACCGCAATTTTCACCTCAATAGGTATTGAGAATCGTCTTTCATGTCCTTACACTTCCGAACAAAATAGTGTCATGAGTGACGTCACAGTCAAATAGTCAAAATTTTCCTTGCCTTACTTGCTCGCTCAAACCTTCATTTGCCCTATTGGGAAGACGCTTTTCTCATCGCTACAGATCTCATAATGGAATATGGACCCTAAACATAATCTACCTTAATATCTTCAATCCCTTCATTTATGTGCCAGAATAGAGAGAGATTTGAATATTGGAGAGCAGAAGATAATTTAATTTTTGTATATAAAAAATAAAGAGAGTGGAAAAACTGCAGTTATTCTTTGGAAAACACCGGTTCTCTGTCTTCGAGCTTTCATCCCTCAATCCATTGATTCGTTCCTTCGTATACTCCCCAACAATAGATAGAGACAAATTAAAATAGCCAAACCACATCTACAAATTAAATGTCAATACCATGAAGTTTCTTCAAAGCCAATGTGATGTTTTTTTGGTCATCTGACCAAGATATTGGCAAATACCTCATATGATCGAGAAAAGAGTATCTATAATTACATGAAAACCATGAAAGTCATTTGCTAGGAAAAAAATAGAACCATAAATATTGTCCGAAACAATGGGTGCTTAATTGATAATATTTTATTCGTTGAAATCCATTGAATCTAGAGCCGGTGTAGCTACTAAAGCGTAAACTGCTCGTTTTTCCTTTTCCCGAGTATAGCATGATGTGCCCAACTTACGGCAGCTCCGAATGAAGGGAGAATAAAGATATTTAGAATAAGCCAAAATAAGAGAAATCATTTATCTTTGTACAAAGTTAAAAGTATCATGTTTGAGAAGAACGCAACAATCATTGAGACACCCTGTTCTTTCATATGATAAAAGTTTACGTCATTTATCATCATTTTACGTCAAGAAACTTAACAAAGAACCGATCAAAAAATGTAATAAAGAATGCAACAAAATGTTCAATGTGGGAGAGGAATGCGAGCCAATATTTTACAAAGCAAAGAAGGTGTAATGATGAAATGAACTACGTATGCAGCTGAGTATGTAGGTCAGCAGTATGCATCTACTCAGTTGAATCTGTGTGGAAATCCGTCAGTCAACAATGTAGAGTCAACTGTGTAGTCAGCAGTCTGATCAATTGCTTGTTGGGTGTGGTGTCTGTTGAGTTTGGTGTTTGCCGAGCTGAGTTGCTCTCATCATTTACTTGGTGAACACGTCTTTTCCGTTTCTTTTTAGGTTAATTCTTGAGTATTTTAGTCAATATACTAGTATGTCGTTATGGCGGCTAGATCTAGGATTTTGTGACTATAAATACACATTTTTTGTAACCTAGAGCACAATTGCAGAACTATGTAAAATCTCCAGTGATAATATAATCTCCTCGTTTCTACTCGTTGATTAGTTGGCATATTGTCGGAAAGCACGTTAAATATTGTGTTATTGTTTCTTGTATGATTTATTTTTTCTTGTTTATTCTTGATTATTGCAATCTGAATTTCAATCCCCAGCGGTCTTAGAAGGCAAAACCAAGAGTCCAAAATCCACTTGATTAGAATAAGAGAAACTTATATATATATATATATATATATATATATATATATATATATATATATATATATGCCTAGAAATTAAACGGTTAGAAAATACTACATCCGTCCCAAATGTAAATCCATTTAAGTTTTTTCACACGTATTAAGAAAGTTGGTTAAATTGGTTATGTGTCATTAATTTTGATGGAAAAGTTTAAAATGACCTATGATTATAATTAATGCAGAGTAGTGAAAAGTGGGTGGGTAGATAATAAATTAGAGGTAAAAGGAGAAAATTGCAATAAATGCTTTCTTAGTTATTTAAATGGACTTACATTATGGTACAAAACAAAAAAGCTAAACGGATTTATATTTTGGGACGAAGGTAATATGTCTGAATACGCATTTCTTGGGTGACTTATGAATGATTCATGGAGCATTCGTAAATGATTCATCGAGAAATACTTTTCGGGCATAGTTTTTTAGGGAAACTTGAAGAAATATGCTCGAAAAGTAAATGTTTGGAAAAAAATATGCCTCGACTCATGCGGCTTGTTGTTTGAAGAAACCCTCCACTTCAATTGGTATTTTTTCACGAAAGGGGGACACTCATGCGGCGCGCAGTGCTCGTGCGGCACTCATGCGGCACGGGTGCGGCCCTCGTGCAGCAGAAGCAGGCATATTTTTCAAATGTTTACTTTTCAGGCATATTTTTCCAATGTTTATCTTTTCGGGCATATTTCTTCAAGTTTCCCTAGTTTTTAATCATTTACTTTCAGGTATATTTTTTCAAAAACAACCTAATTTCTATGGTCCCGAATATACATGTCTCACAACAAAAAATAGTCGCAATAAAATGTCATAACACACTTTTACACTATTGATTTTATGAAACACACAGGAATTATTGTTGGGGAGATTTTGCATCATTAAAACAAAAGAAAATTTATAAACCTATACTACCATGCAAAACTACCTCCTAACCGGCCGAATACCGGGTAGTTGCTAGTAAAGTTGGATAAGTACGGGTATCGATCCTCAGGGAAAAGGGATGTTGAATCTAATCTAATTAATTCTTCTTAATTGTTACTAACGAAAACAAATAAACGAAGAACTGACAAATAAACTCATAGAACAAGTAAAATAAATCTAAGCTAGAACAAATAATAAAAACCTAAACTAAGGATACATGGGATCAAACTTCATACAAACCAAGTGATCTCAATCCTAGTTCATCTCATGATTTTAATTCAAATTGTGGTTTCACCTTTACACGAGACACAAGCCCCTAATCTCTTAGTGAATCTGTTTTCTCAAGCTATGAATCCCTAATTCCTTAGTGAATTCAATTATCGATCTCTCCTCTTCCGAATGTTGAGATCAATATTACATACAAAACGAAGGTGTAGATTCAAGTTAACTCTCGTATTTCAGAACCTAACAACCTAGATAATTAACCCATTAATTTGTCATCATTAATGATTAAAAATCCTATCTTTCTATGGTGATCTAGTTTACGCAACTTCCGTATGTTGTAAACATATCAATTAGTAAACAAATCTTTCGATATGAGTTCACACAATAGCATCATAATCATAGAACGATACAAAATAAATTAAAGATCATGAAAATAAAAAGGATTGAATAAATTGGAAGATCAAACTCACATAGTTTATACAACGGATGATCCATGAATTGAAAACGAAACAAAAACGATCCTAATCTAACCTCGGATCACCCGAGCACAAGGCTCGGGTGACCGGCCTTGAAAGCTCCCAAGATGCGGCTGCTCTCTTGGAAATTTCTGATGTGAAAATTTGGTAAAATTAGGGTTGGGGCGCAGCTGCTATATATAGAAAAGTAAGTCGGTTTTGCCTAAGTCGGCTGCGGACGCCCGTCCTCTTCTCTGGACGCTCGTCCAACATTCTGAACGCTAGAGCAGACGCTCGTTCATACCACGTCCAAACTCTCTGTATGTAAAAGCCCCTCTTGGACGCCAGTCTGAAGCAATGAACGCCCGTCCATAGTGGACGGGACTTGGACGCCAGTCCAGCATGCCTAGAAGCTGATTTCTTCATCTTTATCTCTTCTCTTCATCAGAAGATCCGAATGCAACCTCTTCTAATCCTCTTTTAGCTCGAAAACATGTATCTACAAGATAGTAAAACATACCAAAGCGTAACATAACTCCAAAATAATATAAAATCACAATTTAAGCACATAATTCGTTACGTTTTGCAATTTAACTATTAAAAACACCATTTACTCAATATTTCAATATAAAGCTCGATTTCTATGAGAAACATACGAATATGGGGGAAATTGATATAAAATATATCCTTATAAAACGTATAAAATCACCCTTAACAACTCCCCACATTATTTAAACCTTGCTCGTCCGAGCAAGACAAAACATAATCATCATTCGAGACAAATAAACACTTATGCAAATATAAAACATATTCAAGTAGTTTAGAGGTTCACCCAAGTGAGTGTGTGCATAGCCATAATAAATTTCCACTAAATCCACACTTGAAATTGATTCAAGCAAAACTAGCCAACATCCCATTTAAATTAGACATATAAAAACGATTATAACATGCACCTCACAAAACATACAAACCCCGAAAATAATAGGGAGCATTTAAAATATTTCCGACATACTCAGAGGATAGTCCCTACAACATATCTTTCAGTTTATACTGGGGATAAGATCGACGATAACTAAGTCTTTCGTTTAATTCATATCACTATTCTCATAAGTTGATTTAATTATTTCACTTAAACACACATCAGAATGAGCTATTGCCCTCATAGCAGAATAGGACATTTCCCGCTAATCCCCTACCTACTCAAATCATAAGGCAGCTTTTCCTGACTGTCGTGAGCTTTTGGTCATCATAGTGGAATAGGACATTCGTGGTATGACCTACCTCACTCAAATCATCGACCAGCTTTCGACACACACATTTATAATTTAAAACAACTTCACTTATTCACTTCATTTCAAAAGCGCAATAGTTACGTGTCATTTATCACATTCAAACCTTCAGATATTCACAGTATGTCATACTTTAACTCTAAATACAAACTATTAAAATTTTCAAAATTCGTATGGAAGCAAAGAATCATGCGATAATCATCAAAATTCTCTAATCAAATGGGTATGGCTTAAAAACATAGCTCATCATCTACTATGGCACGTGAAAAATAGTGTCGGGTGAAACAACTAACTTACTAAATATGCAAAATAATGCACCAATGGTATAAGAACTCAAATAAAGATATGCCTTTGCTCACTTAGGACGAAGCAAAAATTTTAAAATTAAGCACTTTTCATAGAAATATAATAGAAATTGAGCAAACGACTCATAGATACATATAAACCATCCTCTCCCCCACACTTAGATTGCAACTTGTCCTCAAGTTGTGCAGAAATAATAAATTAGAGAACTTAGCTGATTGGATGCTGGCAATTCCGGAAAAATCGGTAAAAACAAAAATTGCTGCATAGCTCAGTAGACTGTGGAGCATCACAGGTAAACTGAATTCATCGTGAAAGTACACAATAGCTATAAAAAATATCCTGCAGACTTGATCAGTGCAAAAAGAGTCTACGGGGAAAAAGAAAAGATTACATATATAAAGCACATGGAAAAGGAGATATAGAGATATTTCAAAATTAAGCTCATATAAAGATGGAATACATATACATGGAACATTACACAACAGTAGGCTAGGTGCAACTACATGAAAATATACTACAATGCAGCCTACATGATATGCAATCCTAAAAATAAAATAAATAAATTCTGACAGGCTCAGGCTGAGCAAGTTGAGAGGACAACCCTACAGTGACTACGGCCTATGCAGAAACTAAAAATAAAGAAAACGAGGTAGTATTACGGAAACCGACAGTTAACTACGCTCAAGAAAAATAAAAGAAAAATAGAAAAACAATGCAACTAGATGACATGCAACTAAATGATATGCATCTAAATGATATGCAAAAATAAAAGAAAATAAAAGAAAGAAACTAGCTCACTCATTTGCAGCATGACATGTATATAATAAACGTCTACCAAATAATGACAGGTTACGATAAACGACAGTACTGTTCATTACATGCAGTGTAGACGCACCTTAAGACTCATCAAAGGTGATAGCATTATGGAAAACCAACAGTTAGCTATTCTAAACAGGTATAACTCATATGGACTGGACGTAGCATACGGAAAACCGACAATAGCTACCCATATGAGTTACAAAAACAACAAGGAAGCACATAAGTCTCAAAGCTCACAAGATTCATCACAGCGGTATGTAGCATACGGAAACCGACATTAGCTACTAATTAACAATAAGAACAGTTATAGCGTACGAGAACCGACAGTGACTATAACTTGCATAGATGAATCATGTAAATAAAAAAATTAATCAATTATTCAACATGGATTCATAGATGGAAAGATATGAATTTGCAAGTTCAGAACATCTACGTAAAATTAATCAGCCACAGAAGCTCAAATTAAAGTATCCATATCAAATAAAGCATTAAAAATCAAATTGAGAAGAAATCTGGAACCTGGACTGGCGTTCACTAATTCAAACGGGCGTTTAAAACTTATGCAGGCCGGACGGATAACTGGACGGAGGATTGTTAATCCAAAGCCAGGAAGGATAAAAGCGAAAATTAATAAATAAAACTATAAACGAAAAGAACATAAAACAACGATACATGGGATCAAACAATATACAAACCAAGTGATCTCAATCCTAGTTCATCTCATGATTTTAATTCAAATTGTGGTTTCACCTTTACACGAGATACAAACTCCTAATTCCTTAGTGAATCCGTTTCTCAAGCTATGAATTCCTAATTCCTTAGTGAATTCAATTACTGATCTCTCCTCTTCCGAATGTTGAGACCAATTTCCATACAAAACGAAGGTGTAGATTCAGGTTAACTCTCGTATTTTAGAATCTAACAACCTAGATAATTAATCCATTAATTTGTCATCATTAATGATTAAAAATCCTATCTTTCTATGGTGATCTAGTTTACGCAACTTTCGTATGTTGTAACTATCAATCGCAAACCAATCTCTCGATAAAGTTCACACATAGCATCATAATCAAAGAAAGATACAAATCAATTAAAGATCATAAAAAACGAATAAGGACTGAATAAATTAAATAAATAAACTCACGTAGTTTGGTACATGATTGAATCCATGAATCGAAAACGGAAGAAAAACGACATCCTAATCTAACCGGATCACTTCGAGCACAAGGCTCGGGTGACCGATATGAACTCTCAGAAGGCGGCTGTTGCCGCATCGTGTTTTTGCCGCAGGAATATTGTGTGTCATTAGGGTTTGGGGCTCTTTGCTATTTATAATAAAACTAAGTCGGTCGCTCTACAAGAACCTAAGTCGGTTTCTTGAATACGGCCTTGGACGCCCGTTTGAATAACCGGACGCCCGTCCGCAATGGTCGGACCGAGGTGGACGTTCGTTTGAAAGCGTCTCGGAGACTCGTTTCACTCGACCTATGAACGCCGTTCGCAATAAAATCAGGTCGGACGGGCGTTCGATGAGTCGACGCCCGTCGATTCTTGAAACCGAGCAAAGTTAATACGTTTGGGACGGACGAACGCCCAACATACCAGACGCGCGCGTTCACTGCAGATTATGAATCGGACGGGCGTTCACTTACGAACGCTCGTCCATACAACGAATTTGCACGCAGACAATGCAGGAGAGACACGAAACCCTAAATCTTATAAACACAACATAGAGCCTGCATAACACCCACAGATAAATTTAGCACACATGGGTTAGACTAGGTAACAACTAAACACAAACTTCACGTAAAAAGCATTGAGTAAAAACTTTTGCACATTCTTAACCCTACGGTCATCGAAACACGGCAAAATAAAAACTCTCAATCTATTAAATGCTACTTTTATTGAAAACGAAAAACGAAACGTAACAAAATCGAGAACTAACTTAACTAGATTCAACATGACACCTATTCCCCGGCAACGGCGCCACTTTTGTTGGGGAGATTTTGCATCATTAAAACAAAAGAAAATTTATAAACCTATACTACCATGCAAAACTACCTCCTAACCAGCCGAATACTGGGTAGTTGCTAGTAAAGTTGGATAAGTACGGGTATCGATCCTCAGGGAAAAGGGATGTTGAATCTAATCTAATTAATTCTTCTTAATTGTTACTAACGAAAACAAATAAACGAAGAACTAACAAATAAACTCATAGAACAAGTAAAATAAATCTAAGCTAGAACAAATAATAAAAACCTAAACCAAGGATACATGGGATCAAACTTCATACAAACCAAGTGATCTCAATCCTAGTTCATCTCATGATTTTAATTCAAATTGTGGTTTCACCTTTACACGAGACACAAACCCCTAATCTCTTAGTGAATCTGTTTTCTCAAGCTATGAATCCCTAATTCCTTAGTGAATTCAATTATCGATCTCTCCTCTTCCGAATGTTGAGATCAATATTACATACAAAACGAAGGTGTAAATTCAAGTTAACTCTCGTATTTCAGAACCTAACAACCTAGATAATTAACCCATGAATTTGTCATCATTAATGATTAAAAATCCTATCTTTCTATGGTGATCTAGTTTACGCAACTTCCGTATGTTGTAAACATATCAATTAGTAAACAAATCTTTCGATATGAGTTCCCACAATAGCATCATAATCATAGAACGATACAAAATAAATTAAAGATCATGAAAATAAAAAGGATTGAATAAATTGGAAGATCAAACTCACATAGTTTATACAACGGATGATCCATGAACTGAAAACCAAACAAAAACGATCCTAATCTAACCTCGGATCACCCGAGCACAAGGCTCGGGTGACCGGCCTTGAAAGCTCCCAAGATGCGGCTGCTCTCTTGGAAATTTCTGATGTGAAAATTTGGTAAAATTAGGGGGAAGCGCAATTGCTATATATAGAAAAGTAAGTCGGTTTTGTTTAAGTCGGGTCGCGGACGCCCGTCCTCTTCTCGGGCGACTTCGTCCAACATTCGAACGCTAGAGCAGACGCTCGTTCATACCACGCCCAAACTCTCTGTATGTAAAAGCCCTCTTGGGACTTGATGCTGAAGCAATGGACGCCCGTCCATAGTGGACGGACTTGGGACTTGATCCCAAAGATGCCTAAGCCGATTTCTTCATCTTTATCTCTTCTCTTCATCAGAAGATCCGAATGCAACCTCTTCTAATCCTCTTTTAGCTCGAAAACATGTATCTACAAGATAGTAAAACATACCAAAGCGTAACATAACTCCAAAATAATATAAAATCACAATTTAAGCACATAATTCGTTACGTTTTGCAATTTAACTATTAAAAACACCATTTACTCAATATTTCAATATAAAGCTCGATTTCTATGAGAAACATACGAATATGGGGGAAATTGATATAAAATATATCCTTATAAAACGTATAAAATCACCCTTAACAATTATTGCGGACTAGATTATTATTATTATTATATTTAATAAGGTTGATGAGCCGACATAGAAGAGGGATAGAGTTGGTATTTTATTGGGGGTATGGCCTTGTGATGTATAAATACTTGGTGAATTGATTAATGAAATCAGATTTTTATGTTCTAACAATTTTGTCATGGTATCAGAGATAGGTTACGGTATGTGATAAAAAAAACAAAAAAAAACGAAAAACAGAAAAGGAAAACACGCAGCAGAAACCCTAGCCTGCAAACTCAAGTCGGCAACATTATCTTGCCATGGCTAAAGATGATCACGGGAAGAAGGTGGATGCATACTTCCTCAGCACCACCGATAATCCGGGTTACCTTATTACACCAACTCAACTACGAGGCAGCAACTATGACGAATGGTCGAGGGCTGTCCGCACGGCGTTGAGGGCGAAAAGAAAATTCGGTTTCTTGGAAGGGACGATTAAGAAACCAACGGATGAAGGAAAATTGGAGGACTGGTATACGGTGCACTCGATGTTATTATCGTGGCTCGTGAACACGATCGAACCCTCAATTCGATCAACGCTATCTCATTATGAAGATGCTCGTGATCTCTGGCTAGCATTAAAGGGGTGGTTTGGTGTGGTCAACGGCACGCGTATCTGTCAATTAAAAACGTCGCTGGCTGAATGTGAACAAGGTAAAACTGAGACTATCGCATCTTATTTTGGACGCATAAGTAAGAGATGATTTGGCCGCTCTTATTACCGTTCCCGTATGTCCATGTGATGGTTGTTCATGTGGGGGTTGCAAGTGCAAGATCCCAGATCACGTTCAAAAGATGATGTTAGAAGAAAGACTTCACTGGTTTTTGGTTGCGTTAGATGGAGCATATGCTTCGGTTTGTTCGCTGTTGGACTTATTTCTATGTTTTGATGATGAGTGCCAGACTAGCTGTTATAGTGCAAAGACAAAAAGATGTCTAGATCAAATGTATAGGTTTATTAGAGTTTTATTTATGAATAGGTTTGATCAAACAAGATTTGTAATAGTCGGTGATTTATATCGCCAGATCGGTCTTTATCGATGAGGGTAGATAGGTCGAGAGACTAGTCAGGAACTCTTGAAGATCGAAGGCCGAGGGCTCAAACTCGAGAAATGAAGGTGAGGATCAAATTTAGTGATTAAAGTCAGGATATGCAATCGAATTTAGGCAAGTCTGTGATGACCTAAACTGATTGCATATACCTTGTGTAGAAGGTCTAAGTTCCATAAGTTGGATGATGTTTGGAACTTGGTTATAATTAAAAAAAGGTGTAATCTAACTTCACAAATAAAAGTTAGACAAAAGAAGTCTGCTGCATTATGTTTAAAACACAGCAAATATTTATTCAAGAGATCGTTAGTGTTTCAATGAGATGATGAACCCGCTGATATATATACCTCGGTTAATTCAAGATTACATTGGAAGATTACATGGATAAGGACGACCAACTACATCGATTTATCAAACAAATCAAAATTTGAGATTAAAAGGACGTTAGGATGATTCAGGACTTTATCCAATGGTTACAAGTCAAAGTGGTGGACAGATCTGATGTCAAAAGGATATCGTGCGGTGTCGACCCCATGAATAGTGATGAAAGGAAGTCAAATGGGACAAAACAAGGAACGGCTATATTTGAATTTCAAATACAAGTCACATGCATTCCTACCTATAAATTTAGGACTTCCAACTCAGAAAAAGATGATGGTGATAAACTTCTAAGAGAAAAATATAAGAGATAATTATGAGTTTGCAAAACACCTGCTTGAACTTCTCGAGCTTAAAGCTCTCGATCCAGAGAAAATCTTCAAGTGTATTCTGTATTCAAGCTACATCAAGTATACACACTTGAAGACCGCAAGTTCTTGATTATATCATCCAAATCAGTCTGCCGTGACTGAATCATTTACTTGATTCATTCTTTATTTGATAAAGAACTCTTGAAAGCAGTGAAGCACCGTGTGTGAAAGATCGTTGTTTGTGGTGGAGAGTGGTGAAGAGGCAATCCTACCCCTTCAAGGACTAGTGGAAGACTTAGGAGCAAAGCAATCCTACTGTTCCCGGTTTTGATTTGTGAAGCCATAGTCATTGGTGAAGGACAAGCAACCTTAGGAATCTTTGTAACAACTACATCAAAGATCTCAGTGAATTACCTTCAACATCACGAGGAGAAGAGTGGTGACGAGGATTACACCACCGGAACCACTATAAAATCTGCATACTTTCTCGCATTTACATTCTCGCACTTAGTTTATTATACACATCAATCTCTGAATCTAGCAAATCGAAATCACACACATACACTAATGAGTATCTAATACTTAGTATCATATTTAACAACAAGTAATTAGGCTTAATTTTGATATAATTCATTGCACAAATTCAATAAACTAAAGCTGTCGGTGAGACTCACTGTTTATCAAGTGAGCTATCGAGGTGTCACAGATATCATGAAGTATCGCAGATTTCTTTGAAGTTCTTGAGTTTGTTAACTCCAAAAGTTTTAAGTGTTAAGTTTATTCACCCCCCTCTAAACTTAACCAAAGCCTTTTCAAGGACCAACAATTGGTATCGGAGCAAAGGCTTACATTCAAGTAATCCTACTTGTTGTGCTTGTGAAAATACTTTGAAACTTTTTCAAGTTATCGATTTTCAAAGACTTGCATCATGGATAACATCCAAAGTATGCTAGAACTATCTTGATGTGTTCTCTAGATAGATTTGATGAATATAAACGTCGAATGCGAAAGCTTACCTTATCGCAACTCATGATGAAATGATGGATCTCGTGAGATGGACCACCGGAGATTACCAAGTCAAGAATAGTGGGGTGATGTGAGAGTACAATCCAAAACCAAAAAGAGAATGAATGCAAACCTCAACTTAAGAGATGCGATAAACACAAGAGATGTTGAAAGAATGAGAGCAATCCCTCAACAATATTGCTATTGATATCATTTATAGAACCTTGTTGATAGCAATATGTACATGAAGGTTAAAGATTGCAAAAAAAGAACTTGATTGATCTATCAGAGACTTGGACAAGAAGAACTTCGAGACAAGTCTTTGATATTGATCGACTGGGGATACAGCAGTTTGCATCCCAAAGATTGAGCTCTGGGACCGCTTTAGGCCAGATAGTAGATTTCCTCAATTTGCAAACTTTCCTTGAGTGTGAGTGTTGGAAAAACCAGGAGGCACATTCATATAGACTTCCTCAAGAAGGTCACCATTTAGGAAAGCATTCTTGATATCCAATTGGTGTAGAGGCCGATCAAGTTGGACAAAGAATTGAGATCAAGACCACTGACGGTGTTTAGTTTTGCCACAGTGCAAAGGTTTCCTTGTAGTCAAGGCCATATGTTTGAGTGAATCCCTCTGCAACTTGGCCTAGCTTTGTATTTGTCAATAGTACCATCAACATTGTACTTGATAGTGAACGACCATTTGCAAAATTGATCGTCTTTCTTTCCATGGGAGAGTGGTGAGATCCCAAGTATGGTTGTCAAGGAGGAGAGCAATCATTTCAGTTTTTGATAACGCCTTCCACTTATCATGTTGGAGAGCTTCTGTATATTCAGAGTAACACTTGTAACCTTTCTCGCCCTTTGCATATCCTAGGAAAATGCACTTGTGAGCTTTGGGATCAAGTTTGCTTCTCGTGTTGGGCATGGATATAAACAAATACAAGACAACCAAAGATTTTTGGTGGTAATTGGGAAATAAGATGAGAGGCAGGAGTGTGTGGTCGGGAGGTTTGGATAGGAGTTTTGAAGCCTAACACTCACTGGGAAGTCTCTGATTAAGTATGTGGCGCTTAATATAGCTTCACCCCACATATACTTTGGGACATGGGTAGTGAACATGATTGATCGAGCCATCTCAGGTGAGGGTGCTGTTCTTTTCTCTCAAAGAACCCCATTTTGTTGAGGTGCGATATGGACAATCCCCTTATTCATCAAGAAATTAATGAGGTTAGACTCATAGTATTCAAGAGCATTATCGAGTCTTTAAGATCTTGATCTTAGTGTCAAATTGAGTAGAGATCATGTTGTAGAATTCTCAAAAGCGGTCCAACTTCATTTATCCTTCATTAAAAACAACCATGTGTTCCTGGTATGATCATCAATGAAAGTGACAAACCACCTTTTTTCTGTTATACTTTTTACCCTTGAAGGTCCCATACATCACTATGAATTAAAGTGAAAGGTGTGGAAGGCAAATAAGGTAGTTTGGCATACACAGATTTGGTAAGTTTGGCAAATTGACAAATATCACATTGAAGATCATTGACATTACATCCTTTAAATAATTCGGAATTACGGACTTCAAATAACCAAAACTTGGATGTCCTAGTCTATAATGCCATAACATGATATTATCTAAGGTTTGAGTGCACATTGAGGCGGTATTCGATCTTTCTTCTTGTCTTTCTAGTGAGGTCGACCACATACAATCCTAAGCGTGGTTTAGCCTCCCAATCACTTCTCGTGAAGAAGGGTCTGGAAAGTGCACTGGTTCTTATTAAAAACAACAATCCAATTTAAATCTTTTGCAAGTCTCTTGATGATATGAGATTAGTCTAATTTTGGAACAAATAGGACATCCTTTAGACATATCTTGTTAGTGAGTTTAACATTTCCAAAACCTTTTGCACGAGAGAGATCCATCGCTAGTCTTAACATTGTGAATTTGTTGACATGGCATAAGGTGAGTTATGAGGTTTTTATTACAGTCATATATGAGGAGGCCCGAGAATCAACAATCCATGTTTCATTACTAATAGAAGAGTAGAATTTACCTCGCACTAGCCTGAGTAGCCGAGTCAGAGAGGTACTACCTTCTTTTGTTGAGTGAGGAAAGCTTTGAATGCAAACAAACCGAGCATTCAACTTGTTGTCATTCTCCTCTTCATGGACATGCCCGCTCGACTTTCCCTGGTAGGTTTGAGGGATTTAGGCATGCCATGTACAAGTGTCCTTGGTGTGATTTGTGCGCTTGCGGTGCTCGCGTAACAACTTTCCATTCTATCGTGTAGGCTTCCGAGCAGTCTCAGAACCTCAAGAGAGCTTCACGATGGTCACAGGTAGCACTCTCAGCGGGGTTGTCGCAGGGAGTTCAAAGAAAGACATCACTTTCCTCCTGCTTTCCTCATGTTTGACTTCAGCAAACATGGATTTGAGATTGGGGAGAGGTTTTGTTGCAAGGATTCTTCCCCTAACATCATCAAGAGTAGGATTCAGCCCAGTAAGAAACTTGAATACTCTCTTTTCTCAATAATGTCCTTATAAAGGCGCATCCTTGACAAGTGGTATCATACATCATAAAGTTCTCACTAATCTCTTTGTCATTGATCTTGTGAGAATGGTCATGAGAAGACCTGGGTCATAAGATCGGTATCCCATCTTACCTTGTCCAGAGATGCATAAGAAGAGTTGTTTCTATGATTTGTGTAAGAAAAGTTCAAGATGCTTCCAAATGAAACCATTGAGCAAATGGAGTCAAGATTTAATGCTATTCTGGATGAACTTACCCTAACTGAGTGTAATTTACTCAAAGGATAGTTACTTTAAAGAAGAAATAAACTCTTGATAAAAAAAAATCTTGGTGTAATAATAATGTAATATTAACCATAATATTTCCACATCAACACATTATTGCTACGACAAAGAAGTTTGGGAGATGAAAGTCAAGGCACGATGCAATAGAAGAAATGCTTCCAAATGAAAATTGAGCAAATGGAGTCAAGATTTAATGCTATCCTGGATGAGGATACAAAAGAAGAAATAAACTTCAAATTTATTCTCGCATGAAGAGGATACATTCAAATTATTCTCGATCTAAAGCATATGAATTCAACAAGAGATTGGTTCCTACTACCATCAAAAAGAGGAACCAAAGACAAGCTGCATAGGTGCTAAACATCAAGAAGAGACATCAGGAGCTCAAGATGATCTCATTGGATGAAATGCAAGAGCAAATTACCCTCTTGAGCAAGAAAATCGAATGATGAAGACATGAAAGGCCCTTCAAGAAATTTCACAAAGAGGCCTCTTGAAAGAAAGAAAGAAGAACCAAAGAAAGACAATGATTATCTATGCTTTCATTGCAGAAGCCGAGGACACTTCAAACTGGATCATCTGAATTAAATCGAGAAAAAGGAACACGATTATCTTTGCTTTAAGCGCAAGAAGCTGGATATTTTAGACTGATTGTCCAAACCTCATCAAGACCAAGAGCCAACAAAGAAGACATGGAAAGAAGGCTATGGTTCTTTGAAGATGAATCGAGGGTATGAAGTGGAATCGAAAGGAAATGAATCGGATGACACGACTTTGGTTCTTTGAAATGGAAGATTATGCATTCATGGCTAATATGGATGAAGCAGAGGAGGTATACACATCTGTATCTATCAATACTCTCTTGGAAGTGATTATGAATCAACTTTGTGGTTCAAATCCTAGAAATTTCGACAATGATGAGACTTTGGATGCCATCCTTAATCAACTGAGGATAATACAATCTGGTTATGAGATTGTGCAGGTGAAAAAAAGCTCTTCAAGTAGAAGTTGAAAGATTGAATCTTTGAATTAAAGGTTCTCAAAGGTAAAGAAAAGATGTTGGGACGAGAATCAGTATAAGCCTCTTTGAACATCCAAAGTAGCCTCTGAATCTGTTGATCCATCTTGTTCCTCTACTGCATACAAATCTGGAAAGCCTTATGGTGATAGAACAGGGCTTGGATTTGGAACTCAACAATCCAAAAAGAGTGGATCTAGTAAAGTTACTGAACCTAGTGCCAGAATTGGTCCTAAGTTTGTACCTGCACAAGATCCAACTCCCAGTAAGGTTGCTGAGGCAGTAAAACCTACTGAGAATACTTCAAGGAAGCAAAATCAGAAGTCAAAGAAGACAACAGCTCTTAATAAAAGTAATAAATCCAAAAATAGGACTGCTGTGCCTTCTAAACCTGCTGATAGCAGACCTGCTACCAAGTCTGCTGGACCACAGAAGGGTAAGAAACAGAAATATTCCAAGGATAAGAATCCTAAACCCAAAAATGTTAATCATTCAAAGGATACTTATCTCAGGGGGAAAGGTAGACTGTTCCCTACTGATGATGATTGGAATATTCATGTACCGCTTTGCTAGAAGCGATAAGTATAACCATCTTTGCTAGGGTAAAACCTAAGCAATGGAATCAGCAAAGGACTCAGCAGAGGACTTATACAAGGCCTCAGCAGGGACCTCAGCAGACTCCATATTACAGGGTTGTTCCTAACAGATAGCAAACTAATGGTTATGCTAATGCTTCTAACAACAAAAGTCACTTCAAACAGCATTATAAACCAAAAGGCCAGAATACATATGTGAATTCTACACAACCTACTGTTAGAACTTATGGATGTGTGAAATACATGTATGAACCAAAGTATGACACTTTTAGGAGAAGACCTTATGGAAACTTACCAAGGGTCATGCTTACCACTGACCATTATGGACCCAAACAGGTTTGGGTACCTAAAATGTATTAACTTTGTTTTGTAGGGTGTCTGGTACTTTGACAGTGGATGTTCCAGACATATGACAAAGAATAAGCACTGTTTGTCAAATTTTGTGGCAAAGGATGGTCCAAGGGTGAATTTTGGCAACAAAAATACACATGGATACACAAGAGGATATGTCACACTTGTGAGGAATGGACTTACAATCAAGAATGTTGCATATGTGGAAGGACTGGACTACAACTTGCTGAGCACTGGTCAATTCTGTGACATGGGATACAAGGTCACTTTTGACAAAAACAATTGTATTGTCATTAGTGAAAGAGGTGATCAAGTTGTATTGGCTGGTAGAAGACAACAAAACATGTATGTTGTGGATTGGTTCACTATGATTCGAAGACACTCGCTTGATTGTGCATACCAAGTCGAACTCAATTGGTTATGGCACAAAAAGTTGAATCATTTGAATTTTGATGATATCAATCATTGGTGAAGAAGAAAGCGGTGATTGGTTTTACGAGATCACATTCAAGAAAGATACTATATGTGATGCTTGTCAGCAAGGTAAACAGACTAAATCAAGCTTCAAATCAAAGACTAAGCAATCAACTAATAGAGTCTTGGAGCTGATGCATATAGATCTTTTTGGACCAGTTACACCAATAAGTGTTACAGGAAAGAAATACACCTTAGTGGTTGTGGATGATTATTCAAGGTACACTTGGGTGGTTTTTATGAACAATAAAAGTGAAACACTCAAGATGATGCTGATCTTTTGAAGAGATTACAAAATGAGAAAAGTTTGTGAAGAGTCAACATAAGATCGAGACAAATGGTACTGAGTTTCTCAATAAAGTTATAAGAGAATATTGTGAGAAGAATGGTGTACTACATCAACTTGTCTTTGCGGTGATACACCTCAACAAAATGGGGTTCTTTGAAAGAAGAAAGCAGGACATTAAAGGAAGCAGGAAGGACAATGATCTCGTGAAGCATTGCTACTGAAAGATATTGGGTCAAGCGATTAATACTGACATGCTATACATAAAAGCAGAACCTCGATGAACAAGAAGAAGTCTTGAAGACACCTTATGAGATTTGGAATGGAAGAAAACCTAACATATCTTATTTCCATCCATTTGGAAGCAAGTGTTTTATCTTAAATCATAAGGAGCATTTGAAGACATTTCAACATAAATCAGATGAAGGAATTTTCTTGGGATATTCTTCAGTCAGCAAGGCATTCAGGGTACTGAACAAGAGGTCATTAAAACATGAAGAAACAAGCCATGTTGTGTTTGATGAACCTAAGTTCACTGGTATGGAAGATGAAGGTTGTGAACCTGCTGAGAACCTACAAGTCACTGATCCAGATTGTGTTGAAGTTTTGGAAAGATTCATTGACTTAAAAATTTCTGATACTGCCCCTGCTGAACACCCTGCTGGTGATACTACTGATGCAACAACTGAAGCAATTCAAGGATCTGCTGAACCCCCTGTTGTTGAAGAAGCTACAGCAGACCCTACTGAAAATGAGGTTCCTGATAATCAAACTAACCAGTATCCACAATGGTTAAGGAATCACCCTGTTGAACAAGTTATTGGCAATGTACAGCAAGATGTAAGGACTAGAAGACAACTGGAAGCTATGTTTACTTGTTTTCTATCTCAAATGGAACCAAAATTTATTGAAGAAGCAATTTCAGATCCAGATTGGATAATTGCTATGCAAGAAGAGTTGAATGAATTTAAAAGAACTCAAGTTTGGACACTAGTTGAAAGGCCAAGTCATGTAAATATCATTGGTACTAAATGGGTATTCAGAAACAAACTTGATGAATCTGGTACCATTGTAAGGAATAAGGCCAGACTAGTTGCTAAAGGCTATTCTCAAGCAGAAGGAATAGATTTTGATGAAACATATGCACATGTTGCAAGATTGGAAGCCATCAGATTATTCTTGGCACATGCTGCATACAAGAATTTCAAGGTATATCAAATGGATGTCAAAAGTGCATTTTTGAATGGCATTCTAGAGGAGGAAGTGTATGTTCAGCAACCTCCTGGATTTGAAGTCAAAGATCAAGAAGATAAAGTGTATAGACTCATTAAAGCACTTTATGGCTTGAAACAAGCACCAAGAGCATGGTATGAGACTCTATCTCAATTCTTGGTGGATAATGGTTTTACAAAAGGCACCATTGATAAGACTCTTTTCAGAATCAATGAGAAGGACAGCACCCTGCTGGTACAGATTTATGTTGATGATATAATATTTGGTTCTGAAAATGAATTGTTATGTGAGAAGTTTGCAAATCTAATGAAGAGCAAATTCCAAATGAGTATGATGGGAGAAATGAATTACTTTTTGTGATTGCAAGTTAAACAGATGAAAGATGGAATCTTCATTCATCAAACCAAGTATACCAAGGAGTTTCTGAAGAAGTTTGGTATGAAAAACAGCACCAAGATATCAACTCCAATTAGTACAAATATCAGACTGGATGAAGATAAAGAAGGCAAAGATGTTGATCAGACTTTATACAGAAGGATGATAGGCAGTCTGTTGTATCTCACTGCCAGCAGACCTGATATATCCTTTGTTGTAGGTGTTTGTGCAAGATTTCAATCCAAACCTAAAGAAAGTCATTTAGGTGTAGTCAAAAGAGTTCTCAAGTACCTAAAAGAGACTTTGGGAGTAGGGATATGGTATTCCAAAAATGGAAGCTTCAAAGTTATATCCTACTCAGATTCTGACTATGCTGGATGCAAGATTGATAGAAAAAGCACCCACAGAACACGTCCGGTTAATGGGAAGTAGACCGGTTTCTTTGGTTTAGCAAAAAGCAATTCAATATCAACTTCCACTTCTTTGAAAATTTGAATACATTCTTCTTTGGAAGTTGTTGTGCACAAGTACTTTGGTTAAGACAACAGTTAAGGGGTTATGGAATTGAAGAAAAAGAAATTCCAATTATGTGTGACAACACAAGTGCAATTGCAATCACAGAAAATCTTGTTTTGCATTCAAGAACCAAGCGCATTGATGTGAGACATCATTTTATAAGAGATCATGTTGAAAAGAAGGATGTGGTGGTTCTTTATATCTCTACTGAAGATCAACTTGCTGATATTTTCACTAAACCACTTGATAGTGAAAGATTTGCTAAACTAAGGACTGAACTTGGAATTATAAAAGTTGGTGATAATCAAAGAATGTCTTGGAATTCACCAAGGGGATTAGTCTTTGCTATGTTGGGTGAGCTCACTTAGCAGATTGGTCATTGGTATCAACAATTCCATGTATTTATGTTTGGACAATTGAGCAAATGAGGTTGCCAAGGGGATTGGTCTTTGTCATGTTGGGTGAGCTCACTTGATAGATCAGTCATTGGTATTAAACTTCATCTTGTATTAGCAATTGAACAAAACAAGAAGAAATCAAGGATCAACAGAGTTACTATGTCAAAGAGGTCTTTGAAGCATCTTTATCGCCAGTTCTTTGAGCCAACCTCTTTGAGGCCAACCTGCTTTGAATGGAACGTTACTCAGTCAAATTTATTAAAGTCAAAAAGCAGATTGGCGGGATATTTATTATATCCTTTATAACCGCAGTTAACACGATCCAACGGTTACAAACGTTATGGAGAAGTAATGGAACACGTGTCAAGACAGCATTCACTCAAATTAATCGTGGTTAATGTGGATGTACGTGCACTGACAGTTACAACCCCTCTCTGTCTATTTATACAGACCTATTACACATAAGATACTCTCTACTTGCAAAATCTCAGATTTATACTCTCTGTTTTTACACTGTGTGAACACAGATTTGAGAAACTATCTTCTTCATCTTATTTTTCTTTAACAATGGCGGAAAAGATTGATGTTCAGATTGGAACAAGTCAAAGTGTTAGAGGTTTTGTTGTTGATGCTAATAAAACTGAACTAGCAATCAACATTGGTCGAAGAATAAGGAGGTATGAAGGTCTGGAGAATGTGCTTAACATAAGACTGGAAACAATCTCATACACAAATGTTGTGAGCTTTTGGAAGAACATTGTGATAAAAGAAGGAAGTGAAGCATTCAAAACAACTGTGAATGCCCAGGAGATTGAGATTTCCCCAAGTCTACTGAGGGAAGTTTTTGGTTTTGAAGAAATAGTAGATGGTCCAGTAAATCCTGAGGAAATGGGATTGTCCAAGATGGATTTTGTTGATAAAATCAAGACAAATAAAGACACCAAATCAATTCCAGACATCAATGTTAGACACATTGGGAATGAGTACAACTCTCTTGAGCAAAATCATTGCAAAAGAATATACTAGAAATTTGGTTGGAAAGTATGGATACTCTATCAGGACCCAAGATAGAGCTGTTGATGATTATTTGCAGAAGTATGAAGTTTGATTGGGCTGGGTATTTCATTCATTACATGAAGAAGGTTGCAAAAGAGGAAAGGGAAGGAAAGAGGAAATCCAAGGCCTTGCCCTTAGGATTAATGGTTCAGACCCTGCTGAAACATTTGGAGATTCCTGATGTAGCACCTGAAAAGATTAATCAATCATGATACAAGAAAGAGATTGATTATACTATCCCTGGTCTGGATGATGATGAAGAAGGTGTTGCTGAGGCTGCTGATAATGATGATGGTGGTAATGATGGTGATGCTGGTGGTGAGCAGGTCAAGCAAACTATTAAGAAATCTGTTAAACCTGTTGCACCAAAGAAAGCTACTGAGAAGAGAAAGGCTGCTGACACAAGAAAGATAACAGAAATGTTAAAGCCTAAAAGAACAAGGAAGCAAGCAAAGACTGATCATTGAGTCTGCTGAGGTCCAGTGAAGTTGAAATTATCGACCTCGCTGTTGAATTTGCAAGAAAAAGCGTTGTTGAGATTTTGAGGGAACAACAGAAAGAAGCCAGTAGAAAGAGGAAGTCTACTGTGATTAAAATTGATGATGAGCCACTTTCCAAGAGGATGAAAGAGATTACTCATAAAAAGAAACATGGAAAGGGAAAACAATTGAAAATCTTATAGGCTCAAAGGGCACAAGAAGAAGAAGAAGCAGTTGAAGAAGAAGTAGAAGTAGTAGGAGAGGCTATTGATGCTGAGCCATTGACTATTATCAAGCCTACTGAGGATGCAGAGGTTGTTATTGAGCAACCTGCTGGAAAGTCACAGCAAACTACAGAGAATGAACCTGATGTTGATGTTGTTGAATCCTCACCTGCTAAGGCTGCTGAGCCTACTGAAAGTGACCAGATTGTTGTTGAGCAATCTGTTGGAGAAACACAAATGATCTCTTTGCACGAGCCTCTTGTAAACTGTTAGATCTACTGAAGCTGCACAAGTTGTTGTTGAGCAACTTGTAGAAGAACCACAGCAAACCACTGAATCTACACCTGCTGTGGTGAGTGAAACATTGGTACAAGACCCTGCAATTCCTGCAATAGTTCAGGGGGAAGAACAGTCTGCTGTTAACCCTGTTGATGAGCATATAAGTCAGGGGGAACCAAGTGTTGTGCAAATGGAGGTAGTAGGGACCAATATCCAATCTGAGCAACCTACTGACCTTCATGCATCTATTGAAGATACTCTGAATTTGCTTGTTGGGACCTTTGGAGGTCATCAAGCTACTGGAGCTGCTCCTAGAAAGTCCTTCATGCCTTTTGAAAGACATGTGAAGGAGAAAAAGAATGAAGAGTTTGTGGATCCAAAACTTCAGCAGGTGGCTGACTATTTTCAATGGAAGTTTGGATTCTACAAGAGACAAAAGCCAGCTGCAGAACCAATGACAGACTTTGAAGAATGGGCTTTTGAAAAATTGGGAGTGGAGAATTTGTTGGAACTTGTTGATACCTCTTTGTTACAGTCAAGATTGATGGATATCTTTGAAGATCAACAAAAAGAATAGGGTATCAAGTTCAGGGACCCCAGAGATGACAATGATGATTCATCATCATCATCTGATTCTGGAGGTGATTATCCATCAGGTCCAGGATGGACCAATGGGACTACAATGCTAATTGATCTTCTTGAAAAGCGATCTCATTGCATCTTTGGATGATCTCTTGAGAGACAAATGGATGAAAATATGGAGAATCTCAGCATTGATGACATTGAGGCACAAATCAATGAGGGAATAGATGGTGGTGCAAACAGAATGGTTGGTGAGATTGATGATATGTTTGTGGTTGAACCTACTGATCAACCTGAGGATCAGCAAAATGTGGATTTGGATGATGAGAGGGTTACTGACCACAGTGAACCTAGTGCCAGTTCAGAAGACTCAATTCAATATCAAGATGGATTTGACACTGAGGAAATCCTGACCAAAACTGCAAATCTACTAAGAAGGATCACTGATATGGGGAGATTTCAACAAGAAAATATGGACATTTTCCCTGATCAAGTTGTTGTGGCATTCATTGCACAAGATCCAAGAGTTGAAGAGGAGTGCACAGTTGCCGAGGATCAAGCACACACTGGACACAAAGTTGGAACATGAGTGTACAGTGTGGCGGGTTACAAACAAGACTGGACAAAGGTTGGAACCAAATTTGGGTTTGGAGAAACCCATGTTGTCTCATCAGTGCTCGTTGTAGTGGAGCCTACTGGAGACAAGGCCACTGTAGGGAAAGATAGTCAACAGGCTCTTGTTGTTGATGAAGAAGAACAGCTGTTGGACTATGATTACAGTGATGAAGAGTTTCAAATATTTGGGGAGGAAGATGTTGCTGAAGAACCTGCACAAGATCCAATAATGGAAGATATTCTTGGTGCTATGGTTGAGGAAGGACCTGCCCCTGCTGGGAGAGATATGAGTAGAGCAGTGGTCATCAGCAGACAAAGGGCACAATATAATGTAGAAGAGCCTGCTGATGGAGTTGCTGGAGAAATGACTGGTGGAGTGCCAGTAGAAGTGTTGAATGAGTTGAGGACTGTCAGGAATGACATGCAACAGTTAAGAACTCAACTGGATAGACAAGAACAAAGATTTGAAGAACTGATGAAGCTGGTGAATGACAACAGACAATCTCCTGACACAGTTGCTTCAAATTTCACATCTAATCAAAATGCTGTTGATGATATGATGCTAGATGTGAGGGGAATCAATCAATGAAATACAATGAAGGAAATTTTTTTGAAAGACCAACTTACATCTATTCATCAAAAACTTGACAAACTTGCTGAAACTCCTAGACCTGCTTGGCCTGTTGCTGCACAACAAACTGCTGTACTTGATCCTAAGCTTACTGAGAGGATAACCATGCTGGAGCAAACAATGCAAGGAATGATCACAGCAATTGATACTAGGACTGAAATCATTGAGAGTCAACTTAACAACCTAGTAGTCTCTCAGGAGAGTGTGCATGGCCTGCTGTCACGTTTTGTTGATGATGTCAATAAGGGGGAAGAGAGCCAAACAGCTGTAGCAAAAGAGGCTGCAAGGATTTTCCATAAGAAGAGATGGGAAGCTGATACTAATGCATATAGGGAACCTGCACCTGGCAGACTTCCACTTGTGTAGAAGGTCTAAGTTCCATAAGTTGGATGATGTTTGGAACTTGGTCATAATTAAAAAAGGTGTAATCTAACTTCACAAATAAAAGTTAGACAAAAGAAGTCTGTTGCATTATGTTTAAAACATAGCAAATATTTATTCAGCAGACTGTTAGGTGTTTCAGCAGACTGATGAACCTGCTGATATATATATATCGGTTAATTCAAGATTACATTGGAAGATTACATGGATAAGGACAGCCAACTACCTCTGATTTATCAAACAAATCAAGGGTTGAGATTAAAAGGACGTTGGGATGATTCAGGACTTTATCCAATGGTTACAAGTCAAAGTGGTGGATGATCGCCTTTGTCAAAAAGGATATCGTGATTGTCGATCCCATGAATAGTGACTGAAAGGAAGTCAAATGGGACAAAACAAGGAACGGCTATATTTGAATTTCAAATACAAGTCACATGCATTCCTACCTATAAATAGAGGACTTCCAACTCAGAAAAAGATGATGACTGATAAACTTCTAAGAGAAAAATATAAGAGATAATTATGAGTTGCAAAACACCCTGCTGAACTTACTGAGCTTAAAGCTACTGATCCAGAGAAAATATTCAAGTGTATTCTGTATTCAAGCTACATCAAGTATACACACTTGAAGACTGCAAGCTGCTGATTATATCATCCTAATCAAGCTGCTGCACTTGAATCATTTACTTGATTCATTTTTTATTTGATAAAGAACCTGCTGAAGACAGTGAAGCACAGCTGTGTGAAAGACTGTTGTTTGTGGTGGAGCTGGTGAAGAGGCAATCCTACCCTTCAAGGACCAGTGGAAGACTTAGGAGCAGCAATCCTACATGTTCCCAGTTTTCAGTTTGTGAAGCCATAGTCATTGGTGAAGGACAAGCAACCTTAGGAATCTTTGTAACAGCTACATCAAAGATCTCTAGTGAATTACCTCCAACATCACAGGAGAAGAGTGGACTGACAGGATTACACCACCTGGAACCACTATAAAATCTGCCTACTTACTTTCTGCATTTACATTCTGCACTTAGTTTATTATACACATTGATGGGAGTCAACTTTACGTGATTCCGGTGCATTTTCTACCCCCGTTTACCACACTTTTAGCATGTTTCTTGGTAATTTAGACCGTTTTAGGGGTAATATCGTGAGTTTATAGCACGGGGAGTAAATCCGTCACTTTGATGGTTTACTACCTCCTTTTATTGATATTGACCCTATTCCGAGCACTTTTACCCTCCGGAATGTTTTGGTTGTTTTTGGTTGTTGTGATGATGTAGGGTATTGGTGTCTTGAGAACCCGGAAGGCGAAGATTTATGATGATAAGTGTGATCAAGGTGCAAGAATGAGCCAAGAAAGAAGAAAGAATAGGAAAAGGAAGAGAAAGAGTTGGTGCCCGAGTGACTGTTCTGATTAAGAAGCATTTTGACCCATGATGGAGGCATTTTCTGGTCATGACTTCTTCATGAAAGTTGTAGAGAATTGAAAGAGCTTTCCAACGCATCTTGAATCACCCAAATCGGAGCTTGGATGAAGAAGTTATGAAGGTTTTACTGCAGCAGAAAAAATTCATCATGCGAAACGCACGTTTGGAGCTTTAAGCGTGCGTTTGGACTGTTTTTCTCTTTGTACTGAGTGTTAGAGGCTGAAACGCACGTTTAGGAACCTTCCAAACGTGCGTTTGGCTCATTTCCTGCTATAAAAGCTGCAAATTTCACGAGAGAAGAGGGAGACGCGAATGGAGTTGTTTTAGGGTAATTTTGGGCGATTTTCTTCGTTTTTAGGAGTTAGAATTAGTGTAATATACCGTTAGAATCGTCTTTCAATCCTCTCTTTGATTCTCTAACTCTTAGCTTCGGTCTATAACATTTCATTGGGCAAAATTCGATCTTTTGTATTCAACTTGTGTGCTCTTTCTCCAAACTCAATTTCTCGCACTTTAATGGTAAATTTCTTCTCTCTTTTACTTGTTATGTCTCTTATTTACTACTTTCATTGCATTTCAACTAGTATAATGTGTAGCTAATTCCTCCCCATAGTCGAATCATGTGATATGTGGTGAAATCACCCCTTGGGTGATGAAATTGGGAGTGGGTAGTGCTTTTTATTGTTGTATCTTGCTCGTTTCATGTCTTAGAACTTGTTATAACGGATTTGGGCTAGATTAATCAACTAGGTCGAACATCACACACACCACTCTTGAGAGTTGTTCAGAGAGAGGGGTGTGGGAAAAGGGTTCTGGGATCGTGGTGTAGTCTCGGTTTAGTTGTTAAACCGAGCACATCGTGAGGTTACTCGTTTATACGTTTAAGCGGCTCGAGTGTAAAACATGACTTGTTAGGAGAGAGTTGTTCAGACCTTAACATGGCATAAGGTGTTAGAAAAGAGTTGTTCAGACGCTAGCACCGGGTTTAGGAGTTCGCACCCGTGAAATTGAATGCAAGAGCTCGTTTGTGCACACTCCCGGTTTTGTCTATCCTCGGGGTTGAAATTAGTCATTTTGATCATGGTTCGGCTATGTCCCTTTCTCCCTTTAGACTTGTTAGTTAGTTTAATTGAAGTGTACAAACATTCCAACAACTTGTTCGCCTAGACTAAGCAATAAGTTCACTTTGGTACTTACAAGCACATCTTCTCTGTGGGATCGACCTCGGACTCCTATAGCTATACTAGCAATCGACCCGATCCACTGCCGGTTAGAGAGCTTGTTTAGTCACCGTTGTCTTGAGTATTATAAATTTGTTTGGTGAAAAACAACGCTCATCAAAATGGCGCCGTTGCCGGGGAAGATGTGTGCTATTTGTGATATCTTGCAAGTGAACCGAAGGCTTGGGCCTAGGTTTTATTTTATTGTTTTCTTGTTGTTTGGTGTTTTGTAGTGCATTGCCGGAGTTTTTGAGAACCGCTTGAACCTTACATTGCTAGAATGGAGACCTTTGCTAAACAAAGAGGAAGGGCCTTCTAGTTGGGAATTTGATTTGCGAGATTTGAAGGTTTGAGTCCGGAACAAGCGGGAATGGACCAAGACACTAATCAAATTGGTCGTGGAGGCCAAGTTTTGTGGAACACCCTTCTATCGGGGAGGTCAAGGAGTTACTAATCGAGCTCAAGACCAATCCTTATGTAACAATGTTCAAAAAGGAGCAAACCGTCAATGGAAAGGACAAGGTGGAGCAATGCCACCGATGGACCCGAATGCTATGAATTGGCTCATGAATCAAGTACAAGAGCAATTTCAAGCATTAATGCAAGCTCATATGCAAACTCCCAATCCGGCACCGAATCAAGGAGATGTGCGGACTTGTAGAGATTTGGTCATGCCACGGCCCGATTTGGTGGGGCATAGTCCGATAAGGTTGCCCCCGATCACCGCCAACACTATGAGTATTGGGCAAAATATTATCAATATGATTAGGGACAACTCAACCTTTAGAGGGACGGAAATCGAAAATCCTTATTTCTTCCTAGATCATTATCTCGAGGTGTGTCGGACTATAAGGATGGAAGGTGTTAGTGAAGAGGCAATCAAGCTACTTTTGTTCCCATTCACTCTAAAAGACCAAGCAAGGCGTGGTATGACTCCGTAAGGCATGACTCCTACACACTTGGATCGAGGTAGTGCGCACATTTTTGCTTAAATACTATCCACCGGGAAAAGTTTTGATTTGAAAGAGGCAATCATGACCTTTGATGCTTATGAAGGCGAGTCACTACTCGAGGCATGGGAACGGTATAAGGCCTTGTTGCGCCAATGTCCCGTACATGGAGTCACTCTTGGGGACCAAGTCCATTGTTTCTTGAGGGACTTGATCAAGATATGCAAAACCGACTTCATGCTTCAAGCGGGCGGTGATTTAATGATGCTACAACCTGATCGAGCGTTTGAACAAATTGAACGGATTTGCGGAAGCTACAAGACTTTATGATTCCGAGACAAGAAGAGGGCCAAGGCGCAAGAAACCGAGTGAGATGAAGTCGGTAGGGAAAAGATTGAGGATGCATATCATGAGAAATTGTTGGACCAACAAGAGGAATCTTTGCAAAATCTTAAAGATCGAGTGGTGCAACTAGATGAAAAGAGGAGGTTGGAGAAAGAAAAAGAAACAAAAAAGGAGCTAGAAGCCGTGAGAAAAGAGCGAGAAGAGGCTCATTCAAGGAAAACGGAGAGAGAGGATGATGATTTTTATTTTGATGAAGCGTTTTCCGAGCTAGAGATTGAGTTAGGATCGCCCATGTCACTAGAGGTTCCTCTTGTGGAGTTTGACTGTGGTAAGTTTCACATTCTTCCGATTACACCCTCACTTACGATGTGAACATTGATGATGCCTTGGTGGAATGTATGGTGGAACCAACCATTGCTAAGACTCAACATGAAATCTTTGGTGATGAAAGTAGCTCGTTTTGGGATGAAGAAGAGATGGAAGAGGTGCAATGTTTGTCTATTACACCGCCTCCCGAAGAAATGCAAGACGATGACTTGGAGGAGTGTATGATAGATTTGAGCACATTTTTTGAAGAACCGGATTTCGAGTTTGAAGAGGCGACGGGATCGCCCATTTCACCACCACTCCCGATTGAAGTGTATGATGATGCAATTTTGGAGTGTGTGATGAAATCTCATGAGCTTGATATGACATCCGTGGTAGAGCTACCGGAAGAGTTGGAGGTGATTAGCATACCGGTCCCGGACTACTACACTCTTTACTCCCGGTAGATGAAGCTCACAAGATTTATGAAAGGAACAACTACCATGGGATGGTAATTTCAAGAAGAGGATGATGGCGGATTTCAACGAAAGGGATTCCCAAGAGCCATGTGCGGTAAGTTCCTAGTGAACTCGTTTTTCCCTATGCTTGCTATGCTCATTCTCCTTGAATTGTTGATATTCTTGAGTTCGGATTTCGGTTGATGGTTTTTGGTGATTTTTGATTGAATTAAAAATGTTGTCTTGAGTTGGTTTGAGTCCTTTATGGTTTGAGTCCGTTTTGGTGCCACTTGGTCGAGCCAACGACGTAAAACAAAGGCGCTTTGTGGGAGGCAACCCACCTTTTTGGTAATAATTTTGTTTTTGAAGTGTTTTTTGGGTGCAAGAGGGGAGAGTTTTGTCTCACAAGAGAGTTTGGGGTGAGATTTTCTTTTTGATTCTTGCTCCTGTACGTAGACGGGGATGTTTTTATGTGAGCCTCTATGGCCTTATTTTATGCGTGGATGCTCTGTGTTTCTTTTGATTATCTTTACATCCAGTGCACTTCCCGTCTAGTATGGTTGATATGCTTTGATACCTTGATTGTGGCATGGCTTCTATTTTTATATATCTCGTATCTATCACCATCTTTTGGCACGTGGATTTTTTCCCGTGCATGTGTTTGCCTTGTTTTCTGTCTACATGGTGTTCAGGTACTCGAGATGGAGCTTACTAGAAGATGTCACGTGAGCTAAAGTGCGCCTTTCTGCCGGGTTTTGGTCAAACAGCTAAGTCTTTTTACTCTTTTTATCTCTCACACACTGAGGACAGTGTTTCGTTTAAGTGTGGGGTGGGAGACTTAGCTGTTTTCTTGTTTTCGTTGTTAAATGTGCTATAAATGTGGTATGCTTAGCCTATGATCGGGCTCGAGTCGATTTTTGGGTAATTTTTAAAAATTTTCAAGGGTCTTAACACCGTGTTGTATGTGTTATTTTCACATTTGAGTGGTGATCACCTTAGTCGGGACCCCGAACATGTGCATTGCGGTTTGATATTATCTTGAGAATGAAGTTTATTACTTTCACGAAAGCTACACTTTGTGCACAATTTGATTGCTACCACCTTTCATATCACTAGCCTTGAGACGAAATGTCATAGGTTTACCTAAGTAGGACATGGGATGACGGTTTTGGCGTTCTCTTGACCCTACCATAGCCAAATAAGCCTTAACCGGAACAGTTACCCTTCGTAGCCCCTCTCAGCCTTGATAGAATGGTCTGACCACCATTCGCTTATAGCCGTTTTGTTACTTAGTCAGAAACCTACCCTTGAGCCTTATTATGGTCACATTTCCTTCATTTTATACCCTACGAGTGGACTTAGTCTTCTGTTAGACCACACTTGCTAAGGCAAGTGTGGGGTGGGAGAGATGATGTTTTTGATTGGGTTGTTGTTTCTCGTTTTGAGCTATAAAGTGTTGAGGAGCTCGTTTGGGCTTGGTGTTCGGCTCTTGGGCCAAAAGAAAAGAAAATCTCTTCTTCGATCTCTTCCTTAAAAAAAAAAAAAAGAATAAAAAGAGAGGATGTACATAGAAATAAAGGCGTGGAGTCAAAGTAAGGAGCTCAATGATAAATTTTTATGATGTTAGAGTTGGGATAGTGAGATAGGTGCTAGTGTGCTTGAACTCACCTCACGACACTTGAAACATAGTCGAGTTTGGCAATGAGTTCGGGTGCACTGGTAACCTATGGTTCCCAAGATGTCAAAGTTGATCAAAAAGGAGTTTTGGGTGGTTTGCATGATAAAGATGAGTTGGTACTTGGTTGATTAGGTTCACTCGTACTTCTTTTCTCCAGTTCCCAAAATACCCCTTTCGACTAACAGAAATCACCCTAGCCTAACGTTATAACCGCTCAAGTCCTGCCCGATCATGTCCAAACTTAGTAAACTAGATTAGTGGAGAGGCTCGTGATTATGAAACAGTTGGTAGACTTTTGGTTGGGATTCAAGCCCCGACAATCATTTTGAGCATTTGGTTTTAGCTTGGCACCACACACACTCCATTTTCTTGATAATGTTGTACCAATGTGTTTATGTTCGTGTTTCTTACTTTGTGGTTACCTCGAGAGTGTGAGTAGTAGCACCTACATCACAAGGTTGAATCCCTTGGTTTGTTTTAAAACGCCTATTTTACTCGAGGGACGAGCAAAGGCTAAGTGTGGGGTGGTGATGGGAGTCAACTTTACGTGATTCGGTGCATTTTCTACCCCGTTTACCACACTTTTAGCATGTTTCTTGGTAATTTAGACCGTTTTAGGGGTAATATCGTGAGTTTATAGCACGGGAGTAAATCCGTCACTTTGATGGTTTACTACCTCCTTTTATTGATATTGACCTATTCCGAGCACTTTTACCCTCCGGAATGTTTTGGTTGTTTTTGGTTGTTGTGATGATGTAGGGTATTGGTGTCTCGAGAACCCGGAAGGCTTAAGATTTATGATGATAAGTGTGATCAAGGTGCAAGAATGAGCCAAGAAAGAAGAAAGAATAGGAAAAGGAAGAGAAAGAGTTGGTGCCCGAGTGACTGTTCTGATTCAGAAGCATTTTGACCCATGATGGAGGCATTTTCTGGTCATGACTTCTTCATGAAAGTTGTAGATAATTGAAAGAGCTTTCCAACGCATCTTGAATCACCCAAATCGGAGCTCGGATGAAGAAGTTATGAAGGTTTTACTGCAGCAGAAAAAATTCATCATGCGAAACGCACGTTTGGAGCTTTAAACGTGCGTTTGGACTGTTTTTTCTGCTGTACAGAGTGTTAGAGGCTGAAACGCACGTTTAGGAACCTTCCAAACGTGCGTTTGGCTCATTTCCTGCTATAAAAAGCTGCAAATTTCACAGAGAAGAGGGAGACGCGAATGGAGTTGTTTTAGGGTAATTTTGGGCGATTTTCTTCGTTTTTAGGAGTTAGAATTAGTGTAATATACCGTTAGAATCGTCTTTCAATCCTCTCTTTGATTCTCTAACTCTTAGCTTCGGTCTATAACATTTCATTGGGCAAAATTCGATCTTTTGTATTCAACTTGTGTGCTCTTCTTCTCCAAACTCGAATTTCTGCACTTTAATGGTAAATTTCTTCTCTCTTTTACTTGTTATGTCTCTTATTTACTACTTTCATTGCATTTCAACTAGTATAATGTGTAGCTAATTCCTCCCCATAGTCGAATCATGTGATATGTGGTGAAATCACCCCCTTGGGTGATGAAATTGGGAGTGGGTAGTGCTTTTTATTGTTGTATCTTGCTCGTTTCACGTCTTAGAACTTGTTATAACGGATTTGGGCTAGATTGATCAACTAGGTCAAACATCACACACACCACTCTTGAGAGTTTCTCAGAGAGAGGGGTGTGGGAAAAGGGTTCTGGGATCGTGGTGTAGTCTCGGTTTAGTTGTTAAACCGAGCACATCGTGAGGTTACTCGTTTATACGTTTAAGCGGCTCGAGTGCAAAACATGACTTGAAGAGAGTTTGAGAATGTGTTAACACAAGAGTAAACTTCAACTTATCTTATTCATTGATACGAGAGGTGTATAAATAGATACAATTGAGAGAGACTAGCACTAGCTTGGGCGGCCACTTGAGTATGTAGATGTGGGCGGCAAGCATGCAAAAGTAAAAGTAAAAGCTATGTCTATGACATATTAATTGTGTCTATGACATAAAGTAAACTAGAGTTTGACATATTAATTGTTTATATGTATCACAATTAATATGTCGTTTATAATTAAATAAAGTGTACAAAAATATTATGCACGAAATCCTAAGGCTCAGAATCTGCTGAGCACCTGCCGAAAGTACCTGTGAAGCCTCAAGCAGCCGAGTCTCTTGAGTAATATTTCCACACCCCTCAAATCTGGTTTGTATATGTTGATGCGGCCTAGTTTGCTACTTAGTCTCATTGAACATAAGAGGTGGAATAGCCTTGGTAAGAATATCAAAGATTTCGATCTGCTTTGAGGAACATAACTGGAGTTGAATAATCTTGGCATCAATCTTCTCCTTCGAAAGTGTATCTCACAATGTCCACATGCTTGGTTTTATCATGATGGACTGGATCTTTCGCCATGCATAAGGTGAATTATTATCACAACAGAGTGTGATAGGTTGTCGATACTGTTCTTGAAGTTCGGTCCAAGACTTTTTAGCCACGAGCTTCACAAATGCCAAGTACAAGTGCCCTTAGTTCGACTTTTTCAAGATCGCTTCTTGACACAAGATAGGTTGTTTCTTGCTCCTCCAAGTAACCTGTGTTCCCCATATATATGAGCAATAGCCTGTGGTAGACCTCCGTCAATGTGACATCCAAACCAATCAAGATCAGTGTAGACCTTGATTGATCTATCAGGAGACTTGGTGAAGTGCAGGCCTTGGCAGAGTGGATTTTAAATACCTCAAGATCCTATTCATCGCATCCCAATGTTGCTCAAGAGGGCAATGCATGAATTGACTTACCAGATCGACCCATATGCAATATCGGGTCTTGTGTGAGAAAGGTATATGAGTTTGCCTACAAGCCTTTGATATTGTTCTTTTCTAACAAAGAATGGCACCATGTAGGTGGTATGACTGGGTCTACTCTGGGATACAAGAGTTTGCACCCCAAAGATGCCGCTTTCTTTTAAGAGTCCAAGACATATTTCCTTTGGGAGACCGAGATTCCCTTGTTGCTTCTAGCTACTTCCATGCCAAGAAAATACTTAAGTAAACCCAAGTCTTTAACCCGAAATACCTTTGCCAAACAATTCTTTCAAGTGTTGGATCTCAGCAGGGTCATCTCCAGTAAGGATGATATCATCCACATAGACAATAAGAATAGACCTCTTCTGGTTGGTTGTCTTGATGAACATAGTGTGATCAGAATTGCATTGGTGATATCCAGCAGCTTTGACCACAGCTTGTTAATTTTCCAAACCATGCCCTTGGTGATTGCTTGAGCCATATAGAGATTTCCTCGTTTGCACACCTTGCCTTGAGTATGAGGATTGATAAAACCAGGAGGTATGGTCATATAAACCTCTCAAGAAGGTCCCCATTTAGAAAAGCATTTTTGATATCCAATTGATGAAGAGGCCAGTCAAGTTGGACAAATTAGAGAAATTAGTACACAAGGTGTTGAGCTTTGCCTTTGGTGCAAAAGTTTCTTTATAGTCAATGCCATAAGTTTGAGTGAATCTCGGCTACCAATCGGCTTTGTACTTGTCAATAGTGCCATCGCAGTGTATTTGATAGTGAATAACCATTTGCGGTGATCGTCTTCTTGCTTTTGGAAGAGTTGTGAGATCCCAAGTATGATTATCCGGAGGCGGTCATCTCTGTTTTAACAAAGAGCCTTCCACTTATCATTTTGAAGGGCCTCTGAATATTTACGGGGATAGAGTGAGAGTCCAGTCTGTGTAAACATGGCAAAGACAGAGACAAGCGATCATAAGATAAATAAGAATGAATAGAATGATCGGTGCATGATCTTTTCCCTTTCCTTAGAGCAATAGGTCTCATCATCCACTTCAAAGCAGATCGCCGTGAGAGTCAAGAAGCGGAGGTCCAAAGCAGACTGGTTCATTAGGTTCTTGAGGTTAGTTCAAAGAGCTCTGGGTCGATGAGACTCTTGTTCAGGAGGTTGCCGAGAAGTATGAGGTCAGTAGAGAGTCGTAGAGTCATGAAGTTCATCGCCGAGGATCGATGAGTTGCCGAGGTTAAGAGTTTGCCTTTGAGGAAGGGTTTAGGTCAATTTCAATCGTGTTTCCATCGTTGAATGACTCAAGAGGTTTGCTGTAATAAATAAGGGTCTTTTCAAAGAATTTTACATCCATAGAATTGTAAAATTTCTTTTCAATAGAGAATAACACTTGTAACCTTTCTCTGCCCTTTGCATAACCTAGGAAAATGCACTTGTGAGCTTTAGGATCAAGTTTACTACATGTTGAGCATGGATATACACAAACACAAGACAACCAAAGATCTTTGGAGGCAAGCGGGAAACAAGATGATGGCAGGAGTGTGTGGTCAGTAGGGTTTGGAGTGGAGTTTTGAAACCTAACACACTGTGGGAAGTCTGTTGAGTAAATAAAGGCCAAGATAGCTTCTTCACCCCACATATATTTAGGAACATGTGTGGTGAACATGATTGATCTGGCCATTTCCAAAGAAGTGCTCGTGTTTTTTCTCAAAGAACCCCATTCTCACTGAGGTGTTTCCACACAACTCTTGATATGAACAATTCCTCTCTCTGTCAAGAAGGTACTGAGATTAGACTCATAGTATTCTAGAGCATTATCAGTCTTTAAGATCTTGACCTTAGTATCAAATTGAGTGGAGACCATATGATAAAACTCTTGAAAGATATGACCAACTTCAGATTTGTCTTTCATTAAAAAAACCCAAGTGTTCCTGGTATGATCATCAATAAAGGTGACAAACCACCTTTTCCCTGTTATACTTTTCACCCTAGAGGGTCCCCACACATCACTGTGTATTAAGGTGAAAGGTGAGGAATGCAAATGAGGTAACTTAGCATACACAGATTTTGTAAGTTTAGCAAATTGACAAATATCACATTGAAGGTCATTCAGATTACATCCTTTAAACAATTCAGGAGTTAAAGATTTTAAGTAACCAAAACTTGGATGTCCTAATCTATAATGCCATAACATGATATTGTCTAAAGTCTCTGGAGCAAAGTCAGTCGAGGCATTCGGTCTTGATCTTTGTCTTGGCCAGGTTGACCGAAAACAATCCAGCAGCAAGGTTTAGCCTTCCCAATCACTTCCTCGTGAAGTAGGATCTGGAATGTGCACCGATTTTCCTTAAAAACAACAAATCCAATTCAAATCTTTAGTGAGTCTCTTGTGAGATATAAGATTGCGATCTAAGTTTGGAACAAATAGGACATCCTGAAGGCATATCTTATTAGTGAGTTTAACATTTCCAACACCTTTTGTACGAGAGATAGATCCATCAGCAGTTTTAATGTTATGAATTTGGTGACAAGGCATATAGTTGGTTATAAGGTTTTTATTACAGTCATATGGGAGGATGCCCAGAATCAACAATCCATGTTTCATTGCTAAAGGGAAGAGTAGAATTTACTGTATGAGTATGAGTAGCAACATCAATTAGAGTGACTACCTTCCTTTTGTTGATTCAGAAGGCTTTGAATGCAAAGAACTGAGCATTCATCTGGTTGTCATTCTCCTCCTCACCGATGTGTCGCCTTGACTTTCCTCGATAGGTTTGAGGTTTTTGAGAGAGTTAGGCTTGCCATGGAGCTTCCAAGTGATTGTCCTTGGTGTGATTTGTGCGTTTGCAGTGATCACAGAACAGTTTTCCAGTTTTCTCAGTAGGCTTTTTGTATGTCTCAAAGAACCTCGAAGCCTTCCCGACACCACACAGGCAAAGACCTTGAGTAGGGTTGTCGGTAGTGGATTTGAAGCATGACTTTTCTCCTACTTTCTTCATGTTTGACCTCGGCAAACATGGATTTGAGATTTGGAAGAGGTTTGGTGGCAAGAATTCTTCCCCAACATCATCAAGAGTAGGATTCACCAATGAGGAACCCGAATACTCTTTCTTTTCTATGATGTCTTTATAAAGCAAGATCTTTGACATCATTCCATGAGTGAGTTTCTAACATATCTAAGTGTTGCCAAGCCTTAGATAGTTGATTGAAATATTGAGTTCTGAGACATATCCCTTGCACGCAAGTTTGAATCTGAGCTTTAGTTCATATACCTCGGATGTATTATCCTTCTTGGAGTAAAGATCTCTCGGCATTATCCTGCATTTCTTTGGCGAGATCATACATCATAAAGTTTTCACTTATCTCTTTTGTCATTGACCTCGTGAGGATGGTCATGAGTTGATTATTTGTTGTGTCCCATGCTTGAAACCAGTGGTCGCTTTCAAAGAGTGCGTGTTTTGTTCGAGCACAAGTATCCCATCTTACTTTGTCCGAAATGTACATTTTCATAGACCTTGACCATAATGAGATAGTTGTTACCATCAAGTCTATGATTTGTATAAGAAGAGGAGTTGTCAAGATTACTCCCGGTCAGTGAGGTCACGAGAGTCTCACGAGGTTGAAGTAATGTCGGATGTGGAAGGCATTCTTGAAATATGAGTTTTTGCAAATGGAAAAGTTAGAACACAAATGGCTCTGCTACCATGAAGAGAGTTTGAGAATGTGTTAACACAAGAGTAAACTTCAACTTATCTTATTCATTGATACGAGAGGTGTATAAATAGATACAATTGAGAGAGACTAGCACTAGCTTGGGCGGCCACTTGAGTATGTAGATGTGGGCGGCAAGCATGCAAAAGTAAAAGTAAAAGCTATGTCTATGACATATTAATTGTGTCTATGACATAAAGTAAACTAGAGTTTGACATATTAATTGTTTATATGTATCACAATTAATATGTCGTTTATAATTAAATAAAGTGTACAAAAATATTATGCACGTAAATCCTAAGGCTCGGAATCACTGAGCACCCGCACGAGTACCTCTTTGAAGCTCTCAAGAGGTGAGTCTATTTGAGTAATATTTCCACATGACTTGTTAGGAGAGAGTTGTTCAGACCTTAACATGGCATAAGGTGTTAGAAGAGAGTTGTTCAGACGCTAGCACCGGGTTTAGGAGTTCGCACCCGTGAAATTGAATGCAAGAGCTCGTTTGTTATATTGCACACTCCCGGTTTTGTCTATCCTCGGGGTTGAAATTAGTCATTTTGATCATGGTTCGGCTATGTCCCTTTCTCCCTTTAGACTTGTTAGTTTAATTTACTTTAGTTTAATTGAAGTGTACAAACATTTCAACAACTTGTTCGCCTAGACTAAGCAATAAGTTCACTTTGGTACTTACAAGCACATCTTCTCTGTGGGATCGACCTCGGACTCCTGTAGCTATACTAGCAATCGACCCGGTCCACTGCCGGTTAGAGAGCTTGTTTAGTCACCGTTGTCTTGAGTATTATAAATTTGTTTGGTGAAAAACAACGCTCATCACACATCAATCTACTGAATCTAGCAACTAAAATCACACACATACACTACTGAGTATCTAATACTTAGTATCATATTTAACAACAAGTAATAAGGCTTAATTTTGATATAATTCCGTTGCACAAATTCGATAAACTAAAGCGTCGGTAGACTCATCATTTATCAAAGACACTATCAAGTATCAGGAGTGGCTTGAAGTTCTTTGAGTTTGTTAACTCCAAAAGTTTTAAGTGTTAAGTTTATTCACCCCCCCCCCCCCCTTAACTTAACCAAAGCCTTTTCAAGGGACCAACATTCGCAATTATTAAATCAAGATCCTCTTCCTTTACTGGATCGAGCTTATCAAAATTTGATCCAGGAAGAAGGACTTCGTGGAGGCAACCCATCTCAGTGAAGGAGGAACAAGACATGATGATGGCTTTCAAGATTCAAGCTGAAAATAGAGCAAAGATTAAGGCAGAAAACGCTGAAAAATATTGTAATTATTGTCGGCGAAACGGGCATGATGAACTTACTTGCTTTGAGATACATGGTTATCCTGATTTGGGGGGGGGGGATAGGCCACGCGGTGGACGTGTTTCAGGCCATGGAAATCGTGGAGGTGGCGAGCGGAAATCGGTGTGAGCGGGAAATTCAGCGGCTAAATGCAGGGATGTTTCGGGCCGAGCCGATATGGGTTCAGCTCGTCTGAACAAGACTGCAGTCGGCTCATCAAATTTAAATTCAGGGCCGAAAATTCCATCAACCGTGGAGCAGGTCGGTCTCTCAAACTTAACACCGGCACAGTGGCAAGGGTTCCTTGATATCTTGAATTTAGCTAAACAAAAAAACCGGTTAACAGGTGAGTATTCGTGGATCATAGATAATGGGGCTACCCATCATGTGACTGGTGAGATAAATAATTTAGTGGACATACGGCTCATTGAAAAATGTCCGGTGGGACTTCCAGACGGTAGAACCTCCCACGCCGCCCATGAAGGAAATTGTATTTTGCCCGGTGGTTTGAAACTCGAAAATGTTCTTTTTGTCCCTCATTTAGCATGCAATTTACTTTCTGTGACTCAGTTACTTGACTCGTTTGATTGTCAGATTCACCTTACTCCCACATTATGTGTTATGCAGGACCGAATGACGAGGAGGCTGATTGGAGTGGGGGAGCTCGAAGAAGGACTTTTCTTTTTCCGAGGAGTACCACACGTAAAGGTTATGGCAATCAATGGGTCAGAATCCATGGATCTATGGCACAAGCGGTTGGGATATCCTTCAGAAAAAGTGTTGAAACAACTTCCCAGTGTGAGCGCGTCTAGTTTTCTGAATAAAGATGGTTGTGATGCTTGCTTCCGGGCTAAACAACCACGGGAGAGTTTCCCGAGTAGCAATAGTAGAGCTAGTAGGATTTTTGAATTAGTACATTGTGACTTGTGGGGACCGTATGCAACACCTTCTACATGCGGGGCCTCTTATTTTTTGACTATTGTGGATGATTTTCTCGTTCTGTTTGGGTGTATTTACTATATAATAAATGGGAAGTTGAAACAATTTTTTTGAATTTTGCGGCATTGGTTGATCGACAGTTTAGTGCAAAGATTCAACGAGTTAGGAGTGATAATGGAACATAATTTAAACGCTTACTTCCCCATTTTCAAAAGGAGGTGATAGTTTTTGAAACATCTTGTGTAAGGACACCTCAACAGAACGGTAGGGTTGAGAGGAAACATCAACACATTTTGAACGTAGCTAGGGCCTTGCGATTTGGGGGACACCTTCCACTAAAATTTTGGGGGGAGTGTGTTATGACTGCATGTTACCTAATTAACCGGACTCCGTCTCGTCTATTAAATTATAAGACACCTTACAAATGCTTATTTGGTAAACCCCTTAGTTTTGATGCTCTAAGAGTTTTTGGATCCTTATGTTACGCGCACAATTTACGGCATAAGGGAGATAAATTCGAGAGCCGAAGTAGTAAATGTGTGTTTTTAGGATATCCTTTTGCGAAAAAAGGTTGGACCCTCTTTGATTTAGAAACGGAAGAAATATTTGTCTCTCGGGATGTGAAATTTTTTGAGCATATTTTTCCGATGAATGAGTCGATCTCCCCTTCCCCATCCCCAATCGTGTCTCCGGAAATTGATAACGGGGAAGTTTATGCAGAAACGAGTGATCTAGTTATGGGGCCGACCCCAACTGGTGGAATTGGGGTGGATTCTGACGCAGGGGGTGTTATGGAGAATGATGAGGTGGTTACAGAATTGCAGACCGACTCGACAGAGAACATAGTGGAGTTAGGAAGAGGGAAAAGGACAAAAGTTCCCAATTCTCGATATCGGGATTTCGTGACACACATGGCAGTGGATAAGAAAAGTCCCTCGGCGCACTCAGGTAGTTTATATCCGCTTACACATTATGTTGATTATGCTTGTTTTTCTGATACACATAGACGGTTTCTAGCAAATGTGACTGCAGGGAATCCTTCAAAATCTTTTAAAGAGGCGGTACAGTTTGAGGGTTGGCGCCGTGCTATGGCTGAAGAGATACGTGCCCTGGAGGAGCAAGGCACGTGGGTTTTGCAAGAATTGCCCCCAAGTAAGAAGGCCTTGGGGAGCAAATGGGTTTATACAGAAAAATATGATGAATTGGGTAATCTGCAACGATTAAAGGTCCGCTTGGTAGCGTTTGATAATCATCAAGTTGAGGGCATTGACTATCACGATACTTTCTCTCCTGTGGCAAAAATGGTCACATTTAGGGCTTTCCTTGCAGGCGGCGGTTAAAAAATGGGAACTCCACCAAATTGATGTTCATAATGCCTTTCTTCATGGGGATCTGGATGAGGAAATCTACATGCGGGTTCCTCCTGGCTTTGAGAACAAAAATCGTAATCTGGTCTGTCGGATGCGCAAGTCTTTATATGGGTTGAAACAGGAGCCCCGTTGCTGGTTTGCAAAACTGGCATCCGCTCTGAAGTCATATGGATTTCATCAATCATATTTTGATTATTCCCTGTTTACACTTGTTCGTGGGGAAGTTCGGATTTCTGTTTTGGTTTATGTCGACGATATGATTCTTGCCGGTAATAATGCTACGGTGATACAGGTATTCAAGAATTATTTGAGCAGTGGTTTAAAATGAAGGATTTGAGGCAATTGAAGTATTTTCTTGGGTTGGAAGTTGCGCGAAATCCACACGGCATCTTTCTCTCCTAACGAAAGTATGCTTTGGACATTATTGAAGAAACTGGTCTATTAGGAGCTCGTCCAGCAGAGTTTCCCATGGAGCAAAATCATCGGCTGGCAACTGATGCGAGTCCCTTGTTGAATGATCCTTGTAAGTACCGACGATTGGTAGGGCGTCTGATTTATCTTGGGGTTACACCCCGGATCTGGCCTATGCGGTTCATGTTCTCTCACAGTTTATGCAAGAGCCGCGTTGGGAAGCCGCATTGCGGGTGGTACATTATTTGAAGAAACATACCGGGCATGGAGTACTATTGCGGGTTGATAGTCCTTTATCCCTGGAAGGGTGGTGCGATTCGGATTGGGCGAGTTGCCCAGTTACCCGTCGTTCATTGAGTGGGTGGTTCGTCGTGCTCGGTACTTCCCCGGTGTCGTGGAAGACCAAGAAACAACAGACGGTATCGAGGTCGTCTACTGAAGCTGAATATCGTTCCATGGCTGCTATTACATGCGAATTGAAGTGGCTCAGGCAACTGTTCGGTGACTTGGGTGTTCAAATCCCGCCTGGCTTCCCACTCCATTGTGATAGTCAGGCAGCGTTGCATATCGCGCAGAATCCCGTTTTCCATGAGCGGACTAAGCATATTGAGGCGGATTGTCACTTCGTTCGTGACGCTGTTGTTGAAGGTCTTATTGCTCCGGATTATGTTCCTACTCATGCGCAATTGGCTGATATTTTCACCAAGGCGCTCGACAAACAACAATTCGAATTCTTACTTAGCAAGTTGGACGTTCAAGATCTCCACGCTCCAACTTGAGGGGGGTATTGCGGACTAGATTATTATTATTATTATTATATTTAATAAGGTTGATGAGCCGACATAGAGGAGGGATAGAGTTGGTATTTTATTGGCTTAGGGTATGGCCTTGTGATATAAATACTTGGTGAATTGATTAATGAAATCAGATTTTTATGTTCTAACAATTTTGTCAGGAATCAATACGTCTCACTCTCATATAATTATTAATAATACAAAAGAGTGTTGTGATATTTTGTTGTGATACATAACGGTGATTCATCGGCTGTACACTGATAATAGTTTCCCTTCAACATTATACAGCTCTTACGACTATAATTTTCTTGTTTGTTGTTAAAAATTGGTTTGCCTATTTCTTCGCAACTCTAACATATGTAGAAATGAGATGCAGACATGCAAGGACGGAGTCATTAATTCGATTTTGGGTGGGTTAATGGACAATTTTTAAATTATTTGATGGACTCTATTAAGATAATTTGATGGATTAAATCGGATTATGTAAATTTTTTAATGTAATTTTTTTTTATTCGGATGGGCTTAGCCCCTCGATTTAAACATGGCTACGTCCTTGCTGACATGGACCACATTTGTTTATTTTTGCAAATTAGACGAAAGAAAAATCTTCAACCATATTTACCATACGCATGATAATCAAAGGCGGATTCAGAAATTTTATTCAACGGGGTTCGTGAATATTTAACAAAGTAAATAATTTTTTTCATGGGTTCGAAATAATTTTCTAAGAAAAAAATATAGAGTATTATTATTTTTAACCGAATACACAAATCCCATTTAGATAAATGTAGATCCGCCTCTGATTATAATATTCTCAGATGATTGATACATCTTTATCTTTTTCTTTTTTCTTTTTTTTTTTTTTTTGATATTATGATACATCTTTATCATTTGATGTAAAATAATACTACCTCCATTCAAAATATCATCCTACACTTTTCTACTCATGTCCATAATATGTTTCATTCTACATTACAACGTCAACATTTATCTTTTTTCTATCTTTACCCTTAATTTATTATGAATTCAACAACTTTTCATTACTTACAACTATCAGATTAATGATATCATTTCAAATTAATGACATTCAACCAATTAATATAAAACTCCTAGGATGACTTATATTTTGGATCGGAGGTAGTATGAACCACATAATTAAATAAAAAGTTCAAAAACCCAAAAACAGAAACATTTTCAAAAGATTCCCTACTACTATGTGTCATGTTTGGCGTATCAATCTATGGAACATTTTGTAAGAGGGTAGTGTCATAAAAAAAAAAAGTACAGCAACATATTTTTTTATATTGATTATGATGTGAGACGCATTGATTCATATGAATTCCTATAAAGATCAAGAGTAGTTATAATGCTACAATAAAATAGTCACAATACATTTTTAGATGATTTACTATTATGTAAGAAATATTGATTCAAACAGATCACATAAAATCAATGGTGGAAAAGAGAGTTGTTACATTTACTGTGTATATTTTATTGTGCCACTAACATTTCTTAAAGATCAATGATATAAACGTATGTTGTGGTAGTTTAACGTGACACAAATTACCACAAATATTTCTGCCTTTGTAAAATTGATAAATATTTGTACCCCAATAAAATATCACAACAAACGTTTATATCATTGATATAAACGGTTTCTATCGACATCACGAACAACCACCCTTCCATCTCATCCCCAACAAACCTCTCCCTCCCATCCCCACCTTCCGGCTGCCCCATTTTCACCATGAAACAACCACCCTTCCTCCTCTCTCAATCACTCCCTTCCTTTTCCAATTCGCAGCTCCACCCACCACTTCCTTCCTCCAATTAATTCGCAGCTTCACCCACCACATCCTCCCTCCTCCAATTTGCAGCCCCACCCTTCCCCGCTCAAATCGCGGCCTCCCCTCCCTTCCACATTGTTAATTTTTTTTTAAATTAAACTTCCCAGATCTGAAAATTGATGTTTTGAACGGTGGAAATGGCGAAAATATGGTGGTTGGTTGATGGTGGTTGAAGAAGAAGATGGTGGTGGGAAGAAGGTGGTGGTGGCGTTTTTTTTTTTTTTTTTTTTTTTTGAGTAAGTGGTGGCGGGTTGGTTGGAGGAAGATGGTGGTGGGAAAAGGCTGCGGCAGCGGTGGCTGGAAATAGGCTGAAATTAGGTTTAGGTTTGGAAGATTTGAGGTAGTTGTTTATTGTTTTTATAAAATATTGTTGTAAGAATTAATTATGTCATTTTTGTGTGGTGTTGAAGTAATATAATAATAAAAATATTTAATGTGATGTCGAGAGACATTTATAGGTTGGTAAAAGTGATCATAATGCCATGAGCATTTGTGATGACAATAGAACCCACCTTGAAATAAAGGTGTGTTATGGTAGTTTATGGGAAGTTCTTGTGTGGTGTCTCCACACATGCGGAGACACCCGTGTGGTATCATATTAACCACACAATTTCATTTTGTATTTAAACTGTATGATTCTGATAATTTCACCCATCAAACATCTCAAATTCTCTCATCCGTAGTTTATTGCGTCTTCACTACTGTGTAAAATTTAGCTATAAAACCAACTTGTTAGCCAATAAATTTCCATTCATTGATCACATCAGCCAAAAAAAAACCAAAAAAAAACCAGTAGTTTCCATGGCTCCGTTACACCTCATCTCCACAATCTTCATCATTTTATTTGCATCCCTTCTAATCCCAGCAATGAAATCTGAACCATTCTCTAGAAAATTGTCTAAAAAACAAATGGGTCTCAAAAAAGAAAAACTAACCCATCTCCACTTCTACTTTCACGACATTCATAGCGGAAAAAACCCGACCGCCATTAAAATTGTTGATGCCGCTGCACCCACCGTTAATAGTACTACAAGAACAGGCTTCGGAGCTGTTTTCATAATGGATAATCCCTTGACGGTCGGGCCGAATCTGAGCTCGAAATCAGTGGGCCGAGCACAAGGGATGTATGCATCTGCTGGGATTGATGATCTTGGGTTGTTGATGGTTATGAATTACAATTTTGTGGAAGGAAAATATAATGGAAGCACGCTTAGTATATTGGGGAGGAATCCGGCGCTTATGCCGGTCAGGGAGATGCCGATCGTCGGAGGAAGCGGGCTTTTCCGGTATGCTCGCGGCTATGCTCAGGCGAAGACTCATGCTATTGACTTTAATACAGGAGATGCTTGTGTGGAATACAATGTTTATGTATTTCATTATTGATGTCATTTCATTTTCTTTTGATACAATGCTGATTTTTTTTTTCCGATCAGTGATAATGCGACAATAAATATGCACAACAAAGTTTTATAACATAATTTTGGATTATTTATTATGATGTGAGACTCATTGATTCAAATAAATTCTAAATAAAATTAATGATGGAAAAATTGTTGTAACAATTTGTTAGGCTTGTCAATTTTTCCCTATGATCGTTTCTTCGGTGGTGTCAGTTTTATGGAATTATCCCTTTTTGCACTATTGTTTGGCGGTGCATCTTAATGACTGTGGAACTGAATCGGCCTATAAATATCGATTTTAAACTTACAAATCAACTTTCAAAACATTAATTCTCATATTTGACATTCGGGTGGGAACGTGATCCCCTACTGTACAAAGGGGTGCGGTGCGGTCTTTGTCAGATCCAAAAAGCAGCGTTGTTCTGCCGACGGCAGTTTTGATTGTTGTTTTTTTTTTTTTTTCTTAAATCGAGCCAAAGCAGCGTCGTTGCGGCCAAAGCGAGCGTTGTTTTTGATCTGTGTACGCCGCGTTGTGTTGTGCTGCTGCCGTGGGGATCGGGTCCCATTCGGGAGGTCTTTAAAAATCAATTTAGACTTGATGTATTATAAGTACACACTGTGCCCATTAATCCACTAAGAATAATTTAACCGATTTATTTACTGGTTCATTACATAAAACTAACTAGTGAATGTGAGCCGTGTAAGATACGGCGGGCTAACATAAATCGTTACCAACGATAATATCAAAAAATGGAGGCCCAACGTGAAATAAATCGCGTAAGTATAAGCTCAGAATAAATCCAAGCACACGAGAATAAAGCGAACGAAGCATATTACGTTCTCAAGGTAGTAGCTCTTTCTTAGAGGCGTGAATATTGTGAATCAACCTGCTTTCGGTATTTATCGTGAATTCGCCACCTACAAAATAGACCACAATACGATGTATCGGAGAACAATGTCGTAAAATCGATCCTTGAAACGACTTCACGTAATAAACATTATAGAAAAACAATAAGCGGACCATAACTTCTGCGGTCAAATCTCCGGGATGCCTTAGACAGGATCGTTAATATCTTTGGAAAATGTGTTTATTTCATTTTACATCTGGCATTCTCTTTTCTTATCGTTAATGAATACGTCATTGATGCCGTCTTTCATTCATTTTTGGTGGAAAAAAAAAAACACGTGTCGAGCAGTGCGAAGAATATAAAAAGTAATTTGGTATTCCAAAGTCAATTTTAGTGACGCGCGTACCTCAAACGGCCGTCGGTTCCACCGACGTTATACTGTTCAAAATAATAAAAACATTTAATGTCATACCAAGAGTGATTTATAAGACGCCGAGAGTGATGATGATCGTCGCGCCGTGAGTAATTTCATGGTGCCGATAGAAGCCACATAAATACATCATACATTTTTACACGACCAATAAGTTCAATATAGCTAATCAGAGCAAATATGAAAAATGGTTTTTCAAGTAAACTAATAAATAGAGGTGGGTTATATTGGCACTACTATTTTACTATAAACACCATTTTTTATTAATTTTCATTTACTTTTACACACCACCAAATAACTTTTTTGGCACCACGTTACGCGCGTCACAGCTACCGATGATTTATAGGGTGCCGAGAGTAATCGTCATGCCGTACGTGGAGCGGATATTTGTTCATCTATTTTTTGTTGTTGTTGTTGTTGTTGTTGTTGTTGTATTTATAAAGCTAAACACGATTTCATCTTCCAATCACATTACACTGTGACAACGTGAAATGCGTCAGTCTTTCCTTCTTCTTTTTTTTTTTTTTTCAGCACAAACTATTAATGGCACACAGTTGATTTTATAAATAAAAAAAACAAGTCACAAAGGTTTGATAAAAAAAAACCGAGAGTAATCGTAGCGTCGTGACTATTTTCGTTGCGCGGATATTTGTTCGGCCATTTTGTTGTTGTTGTTGTTGTATTTTATAACTAAACTTGGCCATCTACCATCGTACACTATACATCACAACTTCAAATCCGTCGGTCTTTCCTTTTTTTCCCCTTCTCTCTACAAACTAAACACATAGGTTTGAAAAAAAAAATATTTAAAAAAAGTGACACGTGTCGAGCCAAGAGTGTGGCCCGTGTAGTGGCAATTGTAAAGCACACCTCTTGGCTTTTAAGAGATATAAGATATTTTCTTGTTAATCTTTTATTTTCTTTATCATATATATATATGACACTGTATTAAAATCTCTAGGGGTTTGTTTAGTAATCATAAATACTTAATGTATAAGATTTATGTAGGGGTGTTGAGTTTATGGTATACTACCATAAACTTTGAGTCCATGGTGAATCGATTGAAATTCATAATTGACTGGAGTTCAAAATCTCACAATCAAACCACCATTTTTGTTTAGAACACTTAGAGCGTGACCGTCTTGATACGCCAAACACATATAAGAGCCCTCGGATTCACGTTGGGCTTCCACGTAGGCCCAACATCGAATAGGGTTCTTGGCCCAAACAGTTCGCATCCTTATAAGCCGGATTGGGCCAGGTATAATTCAGCCCGCCTTGCGCTATTACGATAATAATCATTGCCCAGGCATCGGGCGCCATCTCTAGGATGACACGAAACACTAGGGGCGGTTGCTGCGCCGCTCACTCATGACCGCTTGACTAGGCAAGAGAGTTATGAGAATTACCGGTGAAGAGCCCGCAATGGCCAGGATACAAGGAGCTCGCATATCGAGGCTCGCCAGCGACTTTTATATACGCATTACTTGTGTTTTGATTTCCCGCCTTGTAACCACCGACTCTAAGCCCTATAAATAAGCGGCATTAATTATCCTTCAAAGGATGCTTAATGAAAAAGCTTGATCAAGCTCTACGGCAATTTTGTAAACGACGCTTGTTGTTCTTGCATTTTCATCATATCTTCATATATTTTTGAGAATTACATAACAAAACGCACCCTTTAATCCAGATATCCACATACGTACACATCCGCTAAAACTTGTTGGTGATATTTCCGACATCATCACGTCTGTTCCGGGCCGTTTGTGTATGACATATTAGTGGATGTACTTAAACGTGAAAGGGTGAATGTAGGACCGGACGAATTTGCTATGATGGTCTCATACCAAGTCCGTAACAGAAAATTCTAATTGAATCAATAGACGACCATTTATGGATTGAATCTTAATCCCTGTGTGATTATACTCGTGCCTTTTTAGGGGTTGCGATTGATTTGGCGCTATGGTTGGCTAAATAGTGTATTCTTAATATTGACCATTTTGGCATCACTCAAAAATTGGTATCTGGGAATGTAAGTCACAAAGATAGAGTTCTCTCCTTCGTTAAGCAGGGAAGTATATAGATGGTTCACTCGTTTGTTAATCATGAAACTACATGATTATGCACACCTTTGATATTATCAAATTGATATCAGTCACTAGTGGGTTAATTGTAGTATTGCACAACTTTGGGAGCCACTTTTTTTGGGGTGGGGGGGGGGGGGGGAGGGGGGTATTTTGAGAAAATATTTTCTCACCACAAAATACTTAGAACCCTAAAATTAGATCAAGATCTTCATCTTTGGAAATCATTTCTATTTGTAAGTGACGCGGTGTTTACGTAACTTTTTCTTTAATAAAACTGACAATAAAACTAAACGACATTTTTCAGGATATCTTCTCCCTACCTGACGGGATCCCAAATATTCGGGTATCTTGATTTTCAGGTCCCGGCACTTTTTGGGTACGGGGGAGGGAATAAATTGATTTCCAAATTCAATCGTAAAGAAATCAGGTAGGAGAGTTACGGGACGGATCCAACCCGATTCTACGTACCCCAGCCGTGATCCGTCTTGTGATCTTATTTGAACGTAAAAACATCAATGAAATTGAGATATTTATGAAGGGATGCAGGAGATGAAAGCGTTGTTGAGTTGAGTGCTACAACTGACTGACAAGAGACCACATATTTTTGTCCATGTTTGAAAGGAGATCTAGTGGTTGATTCTATGTTTGTACTTAAATGGATAACACCTCTTTTATCTCACTGTAAACAGGTTGGATCCATCAGTTTAAATTTGTATTACTCACCAATAATAGTAGTCTCCAACATTCTTTCTGTACATTATGGCTGTCTGCTTTTCCTTTTTGAGGGAAAAAAAAAAAAAATCTAAATATCAATATGAGTCTATGACCAATTGACATCAGATGCAATGCCTGTTGAAAGTTAGCTATAACCAAACGAGTAGTGATACATCCAGCTACTTTTTTACTGTGATATCTTACACTGTGTGATCACACGCATATTTTGTTGGGACCCATCACAATAAATAGTTGATCACTTTAATAAATGGATACCAAGCATGTAACCACATAAATGTGTAGTTCATATATCATTTTCCATAACGAAATAAGTGTAATAATTAATACCTGAACATTGAAAAAATGATGGGTAATTCTGTGATAGAGACTTCCTGTTAAAACGAACCGTACGTCAGATGGCTGCCACATGTATGAACAAACTAAACAGTTTTGTATCCTCTACACGTGTCCTGCAACCGAATTTTTAAAAAATGAGGTAATTCTTCTATATGCACTTCCTATTAAAAAGCACCGTCTGACTGTCATTCAAGACTTTAAGATTTGGAAAGGGAAAAAAAATTAAGATAAGATTGAATATATCCTACACCCTACGGCCCTTGTGTATATATAGGCCATAGATATTTGATATTTCTACGGTCAATACACAATATCCGTAGATATTAAATAATAATTTAAATGTTACTGGGCCGTAAACATTACTACGGCTTGGTATTAGACCTTGGAAATTTCTACGGGGTTCTAAACCGTAATTTTTTTTTCATATAGCGGGCCATATAAAATTGTGAAATCCGAGTATATATTATTTCAGACCATGCATCGGGTAATTCGGCGTAAAGGATCGATATTAAATTTCGATTGTCGGATATATCTGGCGTGTATGAAACAAACAAAACAATTTATTTATCTGCATAACTTGTCATCGTCAAGCGATTGAGTGTAATAAAGATTTCTTATGTCAGACTTCCATGTGTACCTGCTTACATCTTTAATAATGGTCCAATTTCAAGACAAGTCAACATCTTTAATTAATATTATCACCCATACCGTACGTACACTATGTCACTACATGGCGGTGGTGAAACTCAGGAATAGGGGTGAAAAAAAACAAGAAAGCAAAGCCAACCTAGTAGAAGCAGGATCGGTCCGGCCAAAAATCGCATAAAGCCAAGATTTTTGGTTGATTTTAAGTATTATAAACCAAAGCCAGTAAAAAAGCAATTTGGTTTTAGTTTTAAGATAAAGACCAAGCAGGAACCGGATATATATATATATATATATATATATATATATATATATATATATATATATATATATATATATATATGTGTGTGTGTGTGTGTGTGTGTGTGTGTGTGAATATCAACATTATAAATTAAGGAGGCTTTATTTTACTTGCGTGCACATCAATCCAGTGTATGTATCACTCTATCATGCTTGTACAATAAAACCGATTTTAAATCGAGACATCATTGTGAAGCGATCATTACTGATGAACCGACTTTTCGCGTCGGTCACTCAATTATCACTACATGTAAGTATGCTACTATCTCGGATTCGCGATCTATTAATACTTCAATCAACTACCTCACACGCGTGTAGTTTGATGCCCATCATAATAGGGGACTATATGATGAGATGAAATAAAACAATTTACATGATTTTATACGATCATCTTAATTGAAAAATATGATAATATAATGTTGTGTGTACACACACACACATAGTGACATTCGAGTTATGTTGTATGGTAGATGGAGAATGAGAATCTTGTATGATTGTCGTATGAATGAAGACATGAATTCGCTGAACCATGATAATGCCCTTTCAGTGAATTATTAGTAAAAAAAAATGAGAGGACTAAAAACCGGAAAAAACTACGTTGATCCAAACCGGACCGGATAAAATGGTTTTACCTAGCTGTGGTTCGATTTTGGTTTGTAAATTTTGAAACCGTAAAAAATAGGTTGGTTTTGAAAGTGGTTAAAAGCAAAAAAAGCAAGGCAGTATCTTGGCCTATACAAATCATCTACTAGTGCTTCTACATTTATATGAGGTTCATAGGTTTTTTGGACTTTTATTTTGCCCTCATTTCTGGTTTTTTTTTTTTTTTTTTTTTTTTTTTTTTTTCCTTCTATTTATATAGGTCTTTATGCAACTACAACAAAGACAAGAACAAAAAATAAAATCTGGCAGTATATAATTTCCACCCACTAAACTAGTATATTGCTGGAACGCTGGTGCTTTAATCAATGTATTCCAATGATTTTTCGATCTATACTACCGTTTTTGAATTTATGGTTGTAGTCGTTAGGCATAGTACATCGAAAAGTAATAATGTATTACTTTAATTAAATAAAAATGATATTTTTCTTTTTACTTGCTCAATTGCATAAATACGAATGATACTATTGGAAAATTCCCAGGGTTCATTATGTAACCATAATATACGGGAGAACTGAGTTTATTGTGAACTACCTTAAACATTGAGTTTGTGATGAATTGATTAAGTTTATAATTGACTAGAATTCGATATCTCATAGTCCAACCACCATTATATTATTATCTTAGAACACTTAGAGTGTGACTGTATGATCCAGGCCGAATGTGTGGGACACCTTAGTGACTGCACTTATACGTGAAAGGGTTAACGTAGGATTGACCGATTCGATTTAATGATCTCATACTAAGTCCATAACAAGAAACTCTAATTGAATCATTATATGACCATTTACAGATGAATCTTAATCCTGATGTGATTGTAAATTCATGCATTTTTAGGCGTGACGTTTGATTTGGCAGTACATGTAGCTAAGTAGTGTCTTCCTTAATCCCAACCATTTCAGCACCAATCGGGGATTGTTGGCCAGGAATGTAAGTCACACAGATGTACTCCATTTATTCCTTGGAAGAGGAAAGAGATAGACGGTTCCCTCGTTTGTTAATCACGGTACTGATTGATTGCGCGCACCTTTGATATATGATCGAAAGATATTGGTCGCTAATGGTTAATGGCAGTTCGAGGATAAAATGTTATGCATATGTCTTACGGACAATATCTTGCTCTATATACAATTTATGCAGGCGTTATCCAGGTAATGATTATATTTGTGGACTCTTGGTATCCCTATGCATAATAGATTGAATGTGTCCTATATTTCGGAAGAGTTGATGAAATTGTGTATACATCCTGAACGATACACGAATTAAGGTAAAGTAGTTATGCATACATGACGAGGAGAAAATGAACCTAAAGTTCATTTCCTCATTTTATTGACTCCCCCAAATATGAGGTGAAAATAAATGGAATGATTCCTGGAGAACCTGGAATTATATATTGTTATGTTGATATTTATGCCAAACACATAAAGCTGGAAGGTATTTTTGTTTCAATTAATTAAAATCATCATACACTTGATATAATTAATTGCAATCCTAGTAAAACAAATAAAATCGATAAGGGATGGTTCTGTATAAGAAACATAGCAATTGATTTTATAGAACGAAGCTTCTTCAAGTGAGGATCAATATGTGTTTCAAAATGTATTTATTGCACGAAATCCCATATATCAGTTGAATTGAAGAGAATAAAGTGTCTTTAACATATAAGATGCTAGAAACATTAAATTCATTAAACGTTAAAATAGCTAAACATAGAAAGATGGGCAAAATATATATTGCCTCAAATAAATAAATTGCTTGATTTAAAAGAATTTGAATCTATATTTATGATAATAGAATTCCTGAAGAGTTACTAAAATTTATATTGTATAAGTATTTGACTTATACTATAAAGAATCACTATGTGCACAAGAAAATTATATAAATATATTTTTCGTGCCTAAGAGAAATGACTACTATTTTTTTCCTTTAGTAAGCTTTGTTAATTACCATCTCATCCGGTGCTTGAAACGCTATAAATGAGCCAACAAATGGGATGATAGATGTTTGGACAGAGATTTGAACTCGAGACCTCTTATTTTGATATAATGTCGAATTATAATCTGTCTAAAAAATTTAAGTTGAAAAGAATGTAGATAATTAATATTTTATATATTTAAACGTGTTTTTCAATGGTGCTTTCTTGGTTAAATGTTATATGAAACAACCAATGCAACAACAGAGCGGCGTACACCATATGGCGATGGTGAAAATAGGCGCAGCTACGTGTCATTCTTATAACGTCCCAAGATTGAGAGAAAGATAAGAGGGAATCTTTTAGGGCCGGGAGCCTACAAGATAGGACCTTACCCCAAGAGGGTGGTGCGTCCATTTACTGCTGGCTACCGCTTTGCTGTGGTAGCGGCTTCGGTGGTCGGGAGATAGGACTCATTACTCAGGTCGAGACGGCCCGAGGTGCTCGTCAGGGATCGACAGGCTCTTTCCTTAAATGGTCAGTAACACGCGTGCCTATATTATAGGATAATCATTAGAGAATCCATGGATTACCGGGAGAAAATCTTATAATTCGAATAATATCGTGATTATCTCTTAGGAGAGATAAACACGTGGTGATCCTTAGGGTTTAAGGATTCTACGACTTGTTCGACAAGAAAAGAGGTGAGACGCCTCCCTATATAATTAGCCCTAAGGAACTACGAATGACTTGATTCCAATTCCGCTATTGGATACGTAGGCAACTTGAGAGAAACTAACTCTCAGGCTCAGTCTTAATCATACCAAATCACGATCCCCATTGTTTCTGTTCTTGTTTGAATCGTCTTAGAGGTTGTTTGAACCCGTAGGTGATATCCGACATCATCAATTGGCGCTAGAAGGAGAGCCTCTCTCTTTTTGTTACGATTTGATCAAGAAAACAGCGATGGTACCACCAAAAATCTTTGGAAAAAAGACCAAACGGCGGCGGCTAGAGGCGCGGAGAAGTAGACCCAAGCTGCTACTACCACTAGCCGGTAACCCCAAACCAACCCGGAGGAGATTTGGCGAGATCCAAAGCCTGGCGAGCTTTCTTTGGATGCGTTACGTAATTTAGATGTTCCCGCTTTCAAAAGTGTGCTAGGATTGGCCACAAAAGGGCGGCGAAGAGGAATCTCCACAAAGCGTGGACCCAAAGGGTGTCGGCAAATAAGGAGGATAGAGGAGAAACTCTCTCTCCTCCACCTCCCATACGCAAAGATGCATACGCAGGTTAAGGCTCGAGCCCGAGGAGAGCTGCCAGGCGGAATTAGGCGGGATCTGGGAAAGAAAGCGGACGATCTCTCTATCGAATCACCGTTTTCGAGCAGATTTTGAATTACCCACGCCGAGAGAGATTTAAGATCCCTAAACCGGAAGCATATGGCGGAACGAAAGATCCACAGGACCACCTCTTTCGATATCTAACACACATGAATTTAGGATGTGCACCGAAGAGATGAAGTGCAAAGCCTTCCCGGCCTACTCACGCAGGCGGGGCTCGTGAGTGGTTCGAAATTACCACCTCGATCCATTGAGAATTTTGAAACCCTGGCAGGAAATTTACGCAAGCCTTTGTCACAGCTAAACCCTTCCGGAGGAATGTCACGTACCTCCTCACAATTCGTCGAAGAAGAAAGAAGAAAGCATTGCTCTGATGCCTTAAAAGATTCAATGAGGAATCTAGGCGGTCGGAAATGCCGATGAACACCTCACGATAACCTCTTTCGTGAGCAGAGGCCTACGAGAAGGTAGATTGTATGCAAAGCTCAATGGATGACTTCGAAATCAATGGATGAGTGTATGGACTGGCGTATAAACATTGTCGGGTGAGGAGGCCAACCGTTTAAAGAGAGTCGGAAGCTCTAAGAAAGAGAGGTCAGGCAGCGGTGAGAAAGCGTAAACCGGTATGGGACCGAGTAGCTGCGCCCATGCCCGGCCGACTCGGGAAGAAGGGGCCGCTTCAAGAGAGGATTTTATCCTTTAAACCGATCACGCGAGGAGTCCTCGCCATAATGCAAAGAAAAGGCATTGCCCGTACTCCGCCTCTATGAAAGGTCCCGGGAAAAAAGGATCGAGACCAAATCTTGTAAGTTCCATGAGGACATTGGTCACGACTTCGAGCAGTCTGAGGATTCTGAGAGAGAGATCGCCAGCTGTAGTTATGGAAGGAAAACTAGATGAGGTCATAGATAAGTCCCGTCACCCGAACCCCGGGAAGGCGGGAATACAAGAGAAGAGATTTCGGTCATGACCGAAAGGATGATTCTGAGCGAAGGAGAGGATCCGTCCCCAGGACCGGAGGGCCAGCCGGATAATCGCCCATTAATACCATTAATACCATCTCAGGCGGTCCAAGTACATCGTCCCGACACTGGGAAGCGAGTGGTAACCGGGCACCGACCAACACCGACTCGGGAAAGAGACAAAGGTTGTCCGGGAGGTCGTTTATGGTCCTCACGATCCTCTTCCCCTAAATCGGCAATAATGAAGGCTTGGTTATCGAGGCGGTAATCAATAAACATACGGTAAAAGCGTATTTGTGTAGACACGGAAGTGCGGTCAATGTCTTTGTACTACAATGTGTTCCAATCCATGAAATTAAAAGATCAGAGCTAGTACCCGTGTCATCCCGTTATTCGGATTTGCAGGCCCCAGAGTCCACCCGTGGGTATGATCGCTTTGCCGACCACCTTTGGAAAAGCACCTCGGGACGGGATCCTTATGGTGAGTTATGTGGTGGTCGAGGCTCCATCGACCTACAATCTTATCATGGGGCGACACTTACTAATAGATCTGCGGCGGTGATCTCCCGGCACACGTTAGTTTGAAATTCCCGACTGGGAGGGGCAAGAGAAGTCAAAGGTGGCGTCGAAGCGACCGAGGAGGCTGCTACACGGCCACTTTGTAAATGGAAGAATGATGGTGCAACAAGTATCGTGGAAGAATTGCTACAGAGGAAGAAGAAAGTTGGTCATCGGATGATAAAATCGAGGTAGTAAATTTGGGAAAGAAACAAGAAAGTTTGTCGGTCAACATAGGGTCATGGATCCCAAGTCAATTTAAAAGCAGAGCTCGTTGAAATCTTAAAGGAGTTTAGGGGCGTATTCGCATGGAAGGCAGGCGACATGCCAGGTTTGTCCCCGAGCTAGCCTGCCGCAGGTTGCACGTGGATCGGCCGGAAGCCTATTAGGCAAAAGAAAAGACGATTTGCAAAAGATCGAATGGAGGCCATTCAAAGGGAAGTAGAGAAAGTTACTACAAGCCGGGATCATCGTGAAGTGTTTTACCCGACTGGCTCGCCAACTTGATCCCAGTAAAAAAGCCGGACGGTGGTGGCGAATGTGTGTGGATTTTACCGACTGAGCAGGCTTGCCCCAAAGATTGTTACCCACTACCTAAGATTGTGAGTTAGTTGACTCAGCGGTTGGGTTTGAAATTTTGCATTTCTAGATGCTTATAAGGGTTACCACCAAATTGCTATGGACCAGACGATCACGAAAAAGCGGCGTTCATAACCGAAGAGGAACTTTACGCTATGTTACTATGCCGTTTGGATTAAAGAATCTTTGGCGCCACTTATCAAAAAGCGATGAATAAAATCTTTGAGAAACAAATCGGAAGGTGCATGGAAGTCTATGTGGATGACCTCTTGATCAAGAAGCGAGTCTACGGATCGAGTATATGACCGACGTCCGAGAGGTATTTGGGGTACTCAGCGGACCCAAATGAAATTAAACCCCAAAAAGTGCACGTTTGGGGTCGGTCGAGTAAATTCTGGGTTACATGATTTCAAAGGAAGGAATTAAGGCCAACCGGATAAGGTCGAGGCCTTAAGAATGATGCCACCACCCGAAGCATCAAAGAGGTACAAAGGCTAACAGCCGCATGGCCGCCCCGAGTAGAGTTCTATCCAGAGTCGGCGCTGGCGTGCTTTACCATTCTTTAGAATCTGAGGAAAGCAAGTCCCTTCCGGTGGAATGAGGGCGATCGAAGGCATTTGACGATCTGAAGGAGTATTTGGCCAAGTTACCAACCCCGCGATGTCTCCTCGGGAAGGAAAACTCTTTTCTATACTTGGCGGTAGTTGATGAGGCAATCGGTGCGGTCTAATCAAAGAAGAAGAAATATACAAACACCCGTGTTCTATGTGGCGGGCTTTACATGGACTGAGCTCGGGTACACCAATGCGAAGAAGCTAGCCACGGCTCTAGTACATGCTTTACAGAAAGTTACGACCATACTTCCAGGCACATTCAATCTTTGTAGTCACAGATCAACCAACTGCGTCGGATCTTGGTACGACCAGACACCTCGGGAAGGCTAGCCAAATGGGTGATCGAGTGGCGAGTATGACTGGACTACCACCCCGGACTCTTGTCAAAGCCAGGCTTTAGCCGATTTCTTGGCCGAGGTATTGGTCGAGACAGAGATAAAAAACGGCAGCCGAGGCAAGGCGATACTGGACCGCACCGTTGGCCGGAGCCTCAGGAAAGAAAGAAGGGAGGGCGGGCCTTTTGCTCCTCAGTCCAAAAGGAGGAATTCCCGTATGCCGCTGCGCTTCAATTTCACGGCTACAAACAACGAGGCGAATCTGAAGCTTTAATTCATCGGGCTCCGGCTAGCCACCAAGCTCAGAAGCGAGATAATCTACATGTATTCGGTGACTCCCGGTGGTAGTCAATCATGTCAAGGGTGAGTATGAAGCAAAGGAGGAATCAATGAAGAAATACTGACAATGACACAAGCTTTGCTAAAAAACTTCAAGTCGATCCATATATAAGCGAGGTCTCTTGATCCGAGAAACAAAAAAGCGATGCCCTCTCCAAGTTGGCATCCAATTTCTTCGAGATAAAAGGTTTTGGTGGAACAAGCGGTGAGCGGAGTTATGTCTTGAGCGAAGTGCGACCGATCAACCAACAGGCCACTGGATGGACCCCATAACTTCTATCTAAAGCATGGTATTCTACCAAGCGACAAGGCTCGATCCGGGAAGATCAAGCTACAAGCGGCGGTATGCTCTTTTGATGAAATCACATGCACGATCATTCATATCACCATGGCTTAGGTGTGCTACCCAGGAGGAAGGAAACTATCTACTTAGGAAATCCACCTCGGCATTTGTGGTAATCACGCAGAAGCTCGGACACTTTGGCTCGTAAATGCCGATTGTTTGGATATTCTTGGCCAACCATGCAAAAGCGATGCGAGCGAGTGGTAATGAGGTGCAAGTCATGCAGGTGCATGATAACTTGTCTCACCGACCAACACAGGACATGATTCCTTTGGTCTCTCCTGGCCGCTTTTATCGGTGGGGCGGATCTGGTTGGACCCCTTCCTCGTGCCCCAGGCAACTTACAGTATCTTGTCGTGGCCATCGACTATTTTACTAAGTGGGTGGAGGCCGAGGCCTTGACCACTATCACGGGAAGGCCATACGAGAAATTTTTGTGGAAGAACATCGTGCTGTCGCCGGGATACCCAAAATCTGGTCTCGGACAATGGGCGCAGTTTGAAGGCAGGCGATCAAGTCATGGTGTGTCGAGTTGGGTATAGTCCAACATTTCACCTCTGTTGGGTACCCTCAGGCCAATGGCCAAGTAGAGCAAGCGAATAGGCAGCTCAAGTTTGGATTGAAAAAGAGGTTGGAAGAAGAGGGGCAAGCATGGGTCGAACATTTGCCTAACGTCCTTTGGGCATATAGAGCGACTCTAACTCGGCTACAAAAGAAACTCCATTTGCCTTAGCCTATGGTTGTGAAGCGATAATTCCGGCCGAAATAGGGCTCCTTCCCGAGGACCGAGCTCCATGCAACTACAGATCAGGACATTGAGCTCAGGCACGCCAAGGACAACTTGGAAGAGGCGAGGGAAGTAGCCTACATACGGATGGCAAAGTACAAGCAGAGAATATCCCAGTATTACAACTCTAAAGTTAAGCATTCGTACTTCAAAGAAGGAGACTTGGTACTTAGGAAGAGCGAGGTCAGCAAGCAAATTCCCCAGGGGAAGCTTAACCCGAACTGGGAAGGTCCATACAAGGTAGTAAAAGTTCATGGCAAAGGTGCTTACCAGCTAGCAGATGCGAATGGCCAGTGATCGGGGTCAATCAGGTTATAATATACTTGACCACCATAAACCAATACTAGCAAGAGGACTAGGCCCATCGTAGTATAGCTATAGTGAATCAAGGTCGATCCCACAGGGAACCAATTGTGGATCATCTTATATACAAACAATTAATTAAACATGTCAAGGACATAGAGGCGGTCTACGACCAACATAAAACAAGAAAAGTAACGACACGACTCGACACAGCGTAATTAACCTCCCCGATTATAGTCTTTATCGTTTGGACCTAGATAATTTATATAATAAATGAACTTATTAGCTGTCAATCCGTTTGTATCTATCTTAAATTGGCTCACTGGAGTCATCCCTTTAACTTGACTTAGCACCGGTTAGGTTGCTAGATCAACGCGTGCTACATTACGTGACTTCACCTTTTGGGTATCCATCTCATATAACTTGCACGCTTACGACTCTACAGGATGCCGATATTAATCGTACACCTCGTCATCAGGCAACATTCACGTGGTTGGCGTACTTCTAAACGATCGCATCGGTCTACGTCACATTAACAATTACCTTGCGGTTTCATGTTAATCTACGATCTACGTATAACTAGGTGAGCTCAATTCCCAAATACAAAACCTACCTAGATCTCATTTGAAAGTCCGGAAGATCATTCATGAGCCAACACAGAGAGCCTATATTGGTATTTCCTAATCATACGCTAATTAAAACAAGCGAGCAGCGTGGCGTAGCCATACCTCTTGAGATGATAAATTCTATTAAGTTAACCTAACCATAAAGACATGGCTATCTAACGGATAAAAGCAGGGCTCGGTCGGCCGAATAGGTGGGCTCGATCGACCGAGTGAACTCATTCGGTCACCCGAATCAATTTAGATCCCAGTTACATCCCTGAACATATCTCTCGGCGTTTCATCATCTGAGCAGATTAAGCGATGGTGAATTTGCATGATATTCATATAAACTAACATAGATCGCATTAATTAAGCAATACTGATTCATGAATAAATACTAAGTCTATGGCGTAGGTTATGGGATCCCCAGTAGACAAGGTATCGCCACATCACTAACGTCATAGCCTAGATCTACATCATCTAGCTATGATTAATTCACTCAAGCGATAAAGCATAATTGGGAGGGATTAATTACTTAAAAGAAAAAGCAGAAAATAAAGGCTTACATATTGCGACCCTTAAATTCTTTGGAAACCCTCAAATTATTCTACATTGTATCAAAGCTATAATATTGAAGAAAGAATGAAGGATGTGTTGGTGTCTAAGGTGTGTATTACAATTCTCGTAGTTGCTTGCTTATATAGAGAGTTTTGCCGACTTAGGGTGGTTCTAGAAGATAAGCACGATATAAGCCGGAAACCGACCCAAAGGCGACACTCGGTCAACCGAGGCGACACTCGATCGACCCGAAGCACTAGGCTCGATCGACCGAACCTAAACTTGGCATATTTGACACGTTTTCTTCGTTTAGCTTGTTTCCCGCTGCGCGCTTGCATGTTGATCCGATTAATCTTCCACTTAATGCTCCGATTTTCTTCCTTCCTTATCTTGAGATAATTGATTGAATGACATTAATCCTCTCGATTTGTCGTGATCTACAAAATCAGCATTTATCGCACAATAAATCGGCTTTTAATAATGAAAACGGCTAAATACCAAATATCATATTAATAATCACTTAACATTAAATAATAAATATAAGCGAGTGATTTAATATGATATACATTATAAATCTCGATTTATGGTCAGCGTTGATGACTTTCACGGGTATAATTTGACCGTCATCAACTACCCCCACTTAGACTTTGATCGTCCCGAACAAAGCATCAATAAGTCATTCCTCAAGACAACATTTTCCATGGTGAATCATACTTACACAAGAAACTCAAGTCAACTCATACTAGTCATGCTCATAAGATATTCATTATTCACCACTGACTATGAATCGAAGTGATGTGTGCATGTGCATTTAGTTTTATATATTCGTGGCAAGATGAGAGTTTATGCTAACCCGCAATCTCAACCTACCAACCTCGGCATTCATACTTCTCAAGCCTTTAAATTTTTGAAGCACTAGAGCAATAAGCAAGAGCGTATCTATAGGGTTTTTGGACTTGGAGACCGAGTACTACTCAAAGCCTCTTAAAGAGTTGAATATTCTTTTCATATCTTCATATTTTTCAAATACTATAAATCTCAAGGAAGAAAACTTTTTAAAGTATCCCCCTATCTTAGATCAAATATAGCATTGAATATTACCACAAGCGCAAGGCTACTTTGGTAATGTTACTACAAGCCCAGTGTTTAACATTTTGTTAAAACACAGGTACGTCTCAAGCTTATTACACCGCTTTTGTTGGTAAGAATATAAGAATAAAATGATCACGTACTCATGAAACTTGGTTGCTTTCCTATCAATTCTTAGCTAGGAACTCACAATTCTAAGGGTACGAGATAAATAATGTGGTATTTATTCAAAATTTTTTAATCATGTGCCGTTTCATTCAATTTTCACTTATAACATAACATGGCTAAGTCTCCTACCCCCCACTTAAACATGGCATTGTCCTCGATGACAAAAATAAATGAGAAGTTAAGAAGAAGACTTAGCTCTGGAAACGGCTCTCAAGTAAAGGCATAACATCGGAGTAAATTTCAGCACGTCGTGGAGAGATAGACACATCCTGTATAAGCAGACAAACTCCACGAAACCGTTAATAACACCATGTCCATGGAAGTTATAGAATAATGTGGCAGTAATTAGGTATGAATACCGAAAAACATTTTAAGCCACTTTATTTTATACAACCAAAGACAAGAAAAATACTAAATAGAAAGAAAAATAAACAAGCAACTAAATATGGTGGTCTTCATCTACAACCTCCACCGCCTAAATATTCTTAAACCCGGGTGAGAAGACAAAGATCAAAAGCATAAACCCGTGTGGGAAAACACGAGGTTATTTGGAACAAAAGGTATTCAATCCAAACATAAAAGAGAAACTTGGTAAGGTATAACAGATGCAATGCGACACAGAGGATAACGATAAAATCAAACAGTTAGCGCAGAAAATTCTCGCTTGCAATGGATATCAACAGCTTAGGGAGATGTAGCTACTCCTCGAAATTACTAATAACCCAATGTATCACATAAAAGTCATAACCGTCATCAACAAGGTCGGATCGGTGTGATAATGTAGAACAAAACTGATCATCTAGAAATGCCGGAACAGGCGTAAAAGTGTAAAATTTAAAACTGCCGGTAGAAAGATAAGTTGTACTTTGATCGAACCAAAAACCTTTAAAATCTAGCTAGGGTCAGAGCTACACTTCCTCCAACTAGGATCATGAAAATCAAAATGATAAAAAATAATCATTAAAGCTTAGCAATATTTCAAATTCCGCAACACAAAGGTATTTTGTAAACAAAATGGAGGTTGAGAGTATGATGGGTTTAGAAAAAAATACACATAAGGTTGGGAAGAAAAGATAAAGGGTGGGTAAGAAATTGTGTTTATGGGTGGGTTGAAAATGGTTAAGGCATTGAGATTGGGTGGGAGAGTGAAACGGATGGAAAGAAAGAGAGCGATGAAAGAATGGTTGGAAATGTGAACTGTTAAAGGCGGATTGGCGAGAGGATCGAAAAGGTTGAAGGGTGAAAAGGTGTAAAAGGAAAGATAAGGATAGTTGCGAGAATGAATTGCGCACCACTTTGAATTTTCACTTGGATCACCATTCTAAAAGATTTTGGAAGTTGACCAAAATTGCTCTTGTTCGCACCAATCATTCTCTCATTACATTTTTCAATAATTCTCAAGCTCTCTTAATGCTTCCATCTTAAGGTGGATTGCTAAATTTCTTTTTCTTTAGCAATTTCTCGACTCTCTAAGGAACTCTATTTCACGCTGGCCTATATTGAGTAAAAAAGTTTTGCACATCCTTAGCCCAATGGCCATCGGAACACGGCAAAATAAAAAACCTCAACATATGTCACGTTACTCTTATTTGACTCAAAGAAAGAAAAACCTAAAATCCTAAAAAAGAAATCCTAAGGGTTTTAAAGAGGTAGTTACGAGTTTAAAGTCTTATTTCGACTTTCCAAAGCGGTATCCTTGTCGGTCATTATTCTTGGATCGCTTGGACTTTGACCGCTGCGCACTATTAGAGGTGGCTTTTCGCTTTTGCGGATTAATACCCTTCACTTGGTTGTGAGACCTTGGAAGCGACATTTATCCATACCATTTATCCAAAGCTCTTACCTCGGCTCTCGTTTTAGGAATTAGCGAATTCTAAGAAACTCGGTCAAATTACGGTTTTGGCCTTGACAATAAGAAACAATGAATCAAAGTACTCCGTATAAGGTCGGTTATGTAGGCAAGCCTACGCCGTCTTTTTCGTTGGAACATATGTGACAGTTCAGGCCAATCCGTCAAGATTAAGCCCCGTTTAGCCCGAAGGCTTATCGGCTATGCTAAGTCTTGTTGAGCTGTTTGTAACGTACATCACACGCGTGGAGGAGTCGATTGAGCCGAGGCTCGGTTAAACTCGTCCAGCCATGGTTAGACCATTTTCGAACCAATGTACTCAGAGTCTCCGATTTCTAACTTGTCACCCAAAGCGTAATCTCGTTTCTGTTTAAGGTGGGTTCACCGAGAAGCCATCACCATAAAACTCAACGAAAGCCGAAGATGGTGTTCTCTCAAAACTCAACGTCTTCTTTAGATTGTGAATGCTTAAACTACACAATTTGTTGCTCCCTGGCGATAGAAGCAATCTCATGCATAGGACAAAGAGATTTTAACAGGAACTACGAGGAACTCTTTATTCACCGCTTCCTTTCAACGACTACATGTTTCCTTACACCTACAGATGAGAATGATTTGGGGCGAGAACCTTCCACACTAATAGCATTAATCTTACAAACCAACTCCGGGCAAAGATTCATACTAAGGTTCATGTATAGGCTACTTATGCTCTAAAAAAACCAAAAGGTAATAAAACATAAGAAAAAAAAGGTAGTACCTTGCCTTCAACATTGTACCACGAAGAATTTAAGCCTTTAAAATTTTTTTCCCGGAGCCATCTTGGTGCTTTAAAGGTATTGCTTCCATTGCTTTTCCCATTTTAGATTCGTAGCTCCACATGTTTGCTGGGTTATTTTCTCAGCGCCATTGAAAAATTACTGACTCAGATTATTGCTTCCCTGGTTTCTGCAAACAGAAGAAAAACAAAATAGACCGTGGGCGATTTTAACATGGTTTCCCATGTTTGCTATCGGACTCTACGGATTAAACATCTGAGGGATAAGCAGACACGCGAAATTCCGGACTCGAAAACACAAATCAGAAACCGAGTAAACAGAACAGAACAAGAACAAAACAAAACAAAACAAAACAAAACAAAACAAAAATTCTAAATTCTCGGTCGACCGAATGAGGTCTCTCGGTCGACCGAATAAATTTTTTATATTTTTTATTTTAAGAATCTGGAATTTTCAGACAGAGCAGACAACCAGAGGGACTCAAAACGTAAAAACAGACTCTAAAACAGAAAACTTGACATGAATAAGAAAATTATTTATATATAAAATTGACCGTTGGTTCCCCGGCAACGGCGCCAAAAACTTGATGACGGGGTCGATCAGGTTATAATATACTTGACCACCATAAACCAATACTAGCAAGAGGACTAGGCCCATCGTAGTATAGCTATAGTGAATCAAGGTCGATCCCACAGGGAACCAATTGTGGATCATCTTATATACAAACAATTAATTAAACATGTCAAGGACATAGAGGCGGTCTACGACCAACATAAAACAAGAAAAGTAACGACACGACTCGACACAGCGTAATTAACCTCCCCGATTATAGTCTTTATCGTTTGGACCTAGATAATTTATATAATAAACCGAACTTATTAAGCTGTCAATCCGTTTGTATCTATCTTAAATTGGCTACGGGAGTCATCCCTTTAACTTGACTTAGCACGGTTAGGTTGCTAGATCAACGTGCTACATTACGTGACTTCACCTTTTGGGTATCCATCTCATATAACTTTGCGCTTACGACTCTAAGGATGCCGATATTAATCGTACACCTCGTGCAGGCAACATTCACGTGGTTGGCGTACTTCTAAACGATCGCATCGGTCTACGTCCATTAACAATTACCGCGCGGTTTCATGTTAATCTACGATCTACGTATAACTAGGTGAGCTCAATTCCCAAATACAAAACCTACCTAGATCTCATTGAAAGTCCCGGAAGATCATTCATGAGCCAACACAGGAGCCCTATATTGGTATTTCCTAATCATACGCTAATTAAAACAAGCGAGCAACGTGGCGTAGCCATACCTGCGAGATGATAAATTCTATTAAGTTAACCTAACCATAAAGACATGGCTATCTAACGGATAAAAGCAGGGCTCGGTCGACCGAATAGGTGGGCTCGGTCGATCGAGTGAACTCATTCGGTCACCCGAATCAATTTCGTCCCAGATTACATCCTGAACATATCTCTCGGCGTTTCATCATACGAGCAGTTAAGCGATGAATTGCACGGTATTCATATAAACTAACATAGATACGCATTAATTAAGCAATACTGATTCATGAATAAATACTAAGTCTATGGCGTAGGTTATGGGATCCCCAGTAGACAAGGTATCGCCACATCCCTAACGTCATAGCCTATATCTACATCATCTAGCTATGATTAATTCACTCAAGCGATAAAGCATAATTGGGAGGGATTAATTACTTAAAAGAAAAGCAGAAAATAAAGGCTTACATATTGCAAATTCTTAAATTGCTTGGAAACCCTCAAATTATTCTACATTGTATCAAAGCTATAATATTGAAGAAAGAATGAAGGGATGTGTTGGTGTCTAAGGTGTGTATTACAATTCTCGTAGTCGCTTGCTTATATAGAGGTTTTGCCGACTTAGGGTGGTTCTAGAAGATAAGCACGATATAAGCCGGAAACCGAATTAAAGCGACACTCGGTCAACGAGGCGACACTCGGTCGATCGAAGCACTAGGCTCGGTCGACCGAACCTAAACTTGGCATATTTGACACGTTTTCTTCGTTTAGCTTGTTCCCATTTGCGCTTGCATGTTGATCCGATTAATCTTCCACTTAATGCTCCGATTTTCTTCCTTCCTTATCTTGAGATAATTGATTGAATGACATTAATCCTCTCGATTTGTCGTGATCTACAAAATCAGCATTTATCGCACAATAAATCGGCTTTTAATAATGAAAACGGCTAAATACCAAATATCATATTAATAATCACTTAACATTAAATAATAAATATAAACGAGTGATTTAATATGAAATATACATTATAAATCTCGATTTATGGTCAACGTTGATGACTTTCACGGGTATAATTTGACCGTCATCAGCCAGACCATACCAAGAAGCTGGAATGCCAGCAACCTTAGGAGGTTTTATGCCTGAAATGAATCCAGGCTTGATTCTATCTTTCCATTTTATGTTGTCCTTTTTCAGTAAAAGTGTTATCAAACACCTTTGAGTTCTAATAAATATATGATTCTTTCATGTTGTATATATTATTGTGCTATGTACTGTGGTTATTTTTGTTAACTGAGTCAGGTTATACGCAGAAGGTTTGCAAAAGTCAAACCTCCTAAGTCTGCAGGTCAGGCCAGAATTTAACTGAGTCCTGCAAGTCAGACTCAGAAAGCTTGAATACCACAAGCTTCCCGAGTCCTCAGGCCAGGACAGGGTTTTAACTGGGTCAGGTTATACCCAGAAGGTTTGCAAAAGTCAAACCTCCTAAGTCTGCAGGTCGGGCGAATTTAAGCTGAGTCTCGCAAGCCGGACTCGAGAAAGCTTGAATACCACAAGCTTCCGAGTCCTCGAGGCGAGGACGGGGTTTTAATCGGGTCGAGTTATACCCGGAAGGTTTGCAAAAGTCAAACCTCCAAGTCTGCAGTCGGGCCGAATTTAAGCGAGTCACGCAAGCGGACTCGAAAGCTTGAATACCACAAGCTTCCCGAGTCCTCAAGCCAGGACAGGATTTTAACCGGGTCAGGTTATACTCAGAAGGTTAAAGACTTAGTCAAGCCTCCTGAGTCTGCAGGTCAGACCAGAGTTTTATCAAGACTTAGTATGTCATCCAAACTGTCAGTAATGCAAGTCATACTGGGGGGAAATGGGGCATCCATTCAAACTCAAAATAAACTAAGTAAAGCCAAAATACAAAACGTAGTGGGCAGGGCACCACAAAGTATAAATAAAGTACATAAACTTGGACAACAAAAAAGTTTCAAAGTTTTCAGAAAAACAGTAACAAGGATGAACAGTCAGGTCTGGGTTCTCGGATTCTGCTCTGTCGAAGATGGAGGGGGCACAGTACCCTGAGGAGTGGGACGACGTCGGGCATATTTGGCACCAATATCTTCGCCTGCTTTAAACTCGCTCAGCCGGGCATCATAGATCTGGCCTGCTCCTTCTTTATACATGGAACGATAGTGCATAAGGTCAGAAAGAATCAGCTCAGGACGTTGTTCTTTTGCCTCGTCTACACCCGTCGTATACCCGTGTTGCATGACAGGATTCAGCAACACCTTCAAGGTGACTAGATGATCGGAGGACTTGTACTCGTATACGACTTCGGGCATCCCGAGCCGGGAGAGAGCTTTCGAGTTTCGGCCAAGACGGAGTTTCGCCAATGCCTGCCCGAGCTCAGAATTCTCCGCCACATATTCATCATGCTTGGCCTGGAGCTCGGCAGTACACTTGGCCTTGGTCTCGGCCAGCTCCTTCTTCAACCCAGCAACCTCTTGGTCCATGGCTCTTGAGGCTTCTCTGTGTTTATCACGACTCGCTCGGAGCTCCTCGATCGTTTCCCGCAGAGCTTCCTTACTCGCCGCAGATTCAGCAAGGCGATCCAGGAATTCTTGGCCGACCTGGGCTCCCTAGAGAAGACAAAGAAAATGTAAAAAGGAAGCAAAACAAATAAAGAGTGACAGACATATTTATACAAAAAACTTACCACAGCGGCGAGGTCCTGATCTGACAGCTCGTGCAACCGATTGTGTCCTGGGGACGGTTGTTCTTCAGGAGAGTCTTCGACATCCTCAATGGTCTGCCGACCCGCTTTCCTTTTCTTGGATCGACTCTTCCGAGCAGAGGAAGAGACTACCTTCTTCTTCCGGCTGGGCTCGATCGCGTCTTCTCGCATCTCCTGGTCCTCATCTACATCTATCCGCTCTACGCCCCGGAAGAGTCATATGGTTGTCCGGACAAGAGTTGAGCCGAGGTGAAGTCGGGGCGAGTCCCAGCGGCTCGAAGATGTTCCGGCTCTATGTTATCCTGCGGCTCGTCTCTGGTTGGGCTCTTCGGAGTTGACCGGAGGAACCACGTCCTCGTTCACATCCTCCAAAAGGTCGACAAAGGAAAGATTTGCCAGGTAGGCGACAAGGAGTGTTAGAAAATATTTTTACACTTAGCAAAGTATGGCATAAAGTAAGTACAACCAGGAACAGATATTAAAGCCCTACATAGCTTGTACTCTTCCTTATCTAACTCCCTATATGGGTCCGGGCCTGCGGTGGGTAACTGGGCAGCCAAGTGTTAGGAAATCACTAGTTTAACGCAGCGGAATTTAAAATTTTGATTTCCTTTTCTAGATCGTTCTTCGTTTAATGCAATAAACATGTTAAGTAGTTTGACGGTTATACCTTAGATGATCTACAAGATCGTCGCTTTGACCGCCAACGGAGAGTAGTTCAACGCGCAAGCCGCCCACGCGTCCGGCCTCTATCGCTAATCCACACGAACCCCTCGCGGAATCCTCATTGGATTGCTATCGGAAAAACTCCGTCGCTAGATCGGACCTTTTCTTCCTCACAAACTCACTATGGAGAGCTCTCATTTTACACAAGAATTATGAACTCTTGCAATTGTGTTGTACAAAAGAGCTTGACACCCACTTCCTTTTATAGAGCAAGTGGCGCCCCGTATGTAGTGTGGAGGAGAAGAAAACCTTTTTCCAATAAAATAAGGAAAATCAATTAGATTGATTTATCTCTTTAATTATAATATTTTATCAATATCATATATTGATTATAATTATCTTATTACCATAAATCTATTTTTCCAAAATCAATTAATATCCTATATTAATATTATGGCAATATTTATTAATTAAAGTGCACAATCCAAGTGTATCTCATACACTCAAAGTGGCGCGCCTTTAGTCAATAAATTGACTTTCGGAATATTCTTTAATTAATATAATTTATATATAATTAATATCTTGTATTTTATTTATTCATAATAAATAAATACCACCATATTAATTTACCACTATAACCTTTATAGTCTAGAGATAAACTTTCCTTATTTGGTTATCAACTATAACCGTGAAGATGTCTAAATCCTCACGGGTGTCCTTTCATGGTGTTTGGGGGTGGATATCCGGTTTGTATTTAAGGTGTAGTGTTGCTCCGGTGGGTGGTGGTGAGGAGAGAACTAAAATGGAGAGAGCTTTTGCTTGCAAATGTAGTGTGTTTCATACATATTTGGTTTACAATGACCACCCCTTTTATAGAGGTGGATAACTTAGGAATAAGCAACCTCTTAGATATTCTACTAATAGCTAGGTCTTACTTAGATACTAAGCAAGGCGAAATATCTAAGTTACAAGTGGGGAAAGATCGGATCAATCGGCGGCCATCTTTACGAGGTCGCAAGGAGCAAGCCCTCTCTGGCGACCCTCTTGACTGCCTCTGAAGGAGATTCACAGGATGCACTTGCCTAACACCGCAAAGTGTTGTGGTCGCGCGAGGTGAAACACAGTGGCGCGCTTTTGCTTTGCGATCTCTCTTGTCATCCCGGAGGTGGCCCACGATGGGTGATTCCTACTTTGTTGAGGTGGTGGAATTATTTATACCCATCAATGGCCCCTACTCCGTGCTTTAATGACATTCCCTGGGGATATGAAGGATGGAGTAATTATCGGGCCGTGCTTTCAAAGCAAGCGACCTCAAAGCAACTCTGGGTTTGTTTTTTGCGACCTGTGTCGCCGATGCGACTTGTTCTCACAGGGCGTGCTTTCAAAGCAAAGCGACCTCAAAGCAACTCTGGGTCTGTTTTTGCGACCTTGTCGCCACGATGCGACTTGTTCTCTAAGGGCCGTGCTTTCAAAGCAAGCGACCTCAAAGCAACTCTGGTCATTTTGCGACCTTGTAAATGCGATGCGACTTGTTCTCTGGGGGCCGTGCTTTCAAAGCAAGCGACCTCAAAGCAACTCGGAGTGCTTTTTGCGACCTTGTCGCCTGCGATGCGACTTGTTCTCTGGGGCGTGCTTTCAAAGCAAAAGCGACCTCAAAGCAACTCTGGAGTGCTTTTTGCGACGCTTGTCGTGCGATGCGACTTGTTCTCTAAGGGCCGTGCTTTCAAAGCAAAGCGACCTCAAAGCAACTCTGGGTCTGTTTTTGCGACTTGTCGTGCGATGCGACTTGTTCTCTGGGGGCCGTGCTTTCAAAGCAAGCGACCTCAAAGCAACTCTGGGTGCTTTTGCGCGACCTTGTAAATGCGATGCGACTTGTTCTCTGGGGGCCGTGCTTTCAAAGCAAGCGACCTCAAAGCAACTCTGGGTCTGTTTTTGCGACCTTGTCGTCTGATGCGACTTGTTCTCTAAGGGCCGTGCTTTCAAAGCAAGCGACCTCAAAGCAACTCTGGGTCTGTTTTGCGACCTTGTCGTCTGATGCGACTTGTTCTCTAAGGGCCGTGCTTTCAAAGCAAGCGACCTCAAAGCAACTCTGGAGTCTGTTTTTGCGACCTTGCAATAAATGATGCGACTTGTTCTCTAAGGGCCGTGCTTTCAAAGCAAGCGACCTCAAAGCAACTCTGGGTCTGTTTTTGCAGGCGAGGCCATCAATCGCGGTGCCGACGTCGACCTCCAGGTCTTTTTTTCGGAGTGATGCGGCCGCTTCAAAGAATCTGCACGGGTAGTTATGCGTGGGTATTGATGGGGCGCGCCCATTATTTCCAAACCGACAAGCTGCCGCCTAATCGAACCGTTGGATGAAGCGTTCCCAACCGTTCGATCGTGGCCCCCTTGCCTATATAAAGCTTTCGCTTCTCACCCTTCACACTTTTAGTGTTTCTTATTTTCTCCGTTGTTTGTTGTTCTTAGAATTCTCAAGTTTTTGGCGAGCTTTGAAGGTTCAAATGGCGTTCTGCGGTGGTTCTAGGATTTCACGGGCGGTTCTTTTGAAGATTCCGCCACCTCTTTGAGTATTTCCCAGCTGAGCGGTTTTCCAATCTTTCTCAAACAAATGGTAAGAAATCCTTCTTGTTAACTTGTTTATTCATCCATCCCGCCTTGTTTTTCCATACACATCAATTTTGTCATTCTTTTTGCAACGGAAATGCAACATTGCCTTGTTTTTGATTAAAAGCGGGATTTTTCTGAGGAGAGATTATAGCTTTCTGGGAAAGTTGGGGTTTCACCCGCTCCCTGCCATCCTCTCGTGGTTTTATTTGCGATCTCTTGTAAAAGCGGAGGCGGTATTGAAAGTGGGTGCGATCACCTTCACAGGTTAATTTATTATTATACCAGTCCGAAAGCTCCACCTTTTTCCTCCCTTGTTTTTGCAGGATGTCGGGGAATGACTATTCAGCGGCGACTACGGAAAAAGGAGATTTACGATTATCTTGAGGATGACCCGTACTATCCGGCGCCTCGGTTAGCGATCTGTTGGACGAGGTTGAGGTGGAAAGTAGTCGCGTTGAGATATTGGCGAGATTACGCCGATGAGGTCGCTCATATGGGCGTCGATCCTTTTGAGTTGGAGGCCTTCATCTCGCCGAGATCCGCCGCGCCGAGTGAGCCTTAAAGGAGAAGCGCGGGCTCAAAAGTCTCCAACGGCTCGTGGGGCCGAAGAAATCGCTTTCCCGAATGAAGGACAAGCTGCGGTCCCGAGCACTAGCGGCGCTCACGACCATGGACGAGGCTTATGTTCGGACGCGCGCGTTCATGAGTTAATGGGGTCCAGTGAGGGCGAAAATGCGGAGTTGCCCGGAAAGATATCCGGATGCCTGCGAAAAAGCGTAAGAAAAGAAAAGCTGCGAGTCAAACCATGACGATTGGTGAGGGCGCGCGGCGATTCACGAAGAGTTCTCGCCCTAATAATCCCGAAGCTATGCGAGAGTTTGCGATCGTGGCGGCGTTTGAGAAGGATGTGGACAAGAAATGGTCCGCCGTGCAAGAGCGGCGATCTCAATGGGACAATTAATCGCATATTCGGAATCGACACCAGCGTGTATCGGTTTTCTTTCTTCGATTATGGGAAGGAGTCCGATAAATTTAAACCTGGGGACCATAAGGATTATGTATCGCGGCGTCGATCCGAGGACACCCTTATCCTCCATTTCCATCATTTGTGTGCGGGTGCGAGGCCTCCTTTCGATCCTTTCTTTGTGAAGATCTGCAGAGAGATGAGGCGCTTCCTCCGATTTTGCCGTCGGGGCTATCATCCGCTTGATGGCCTTCATCGTTATGTGTCGGATCCTCGAAGATCGAGCCGGCGTTGACCTTATTGGGGCAATTTTATTCCTTCGTGGGACGTCTATTCCCGGACAAATTTCTCTCGAGGTCGCGGACTCGCTTACTATTCTCGCTTCCCAATAAGTTTCACAAACGGGGGCGTGGTCTTGAAAAGTTGAGTCGAAGGTAGGTGGCCTTTTCTCAGTAAGCGGGGAGTTCGTGAGTCAAATCCACGCTTGTACTCTTTGACCTCGTGAGTGAGCGGCGCTACGTAAAGGGGCGATGGCGTTGATTCGATCGGACGGGCGGCGCCATCTCGAGAAACGTTACTGGGTTGATCTTCTTGATCTAGCCGAGCCCTTTGTTTGCATGGCGGGCCTGGTGGGCGAGAGGGAATTCCGTGCCCATGGTACAAATGGGTCCGTAGAGCCGTGATCCGGACTGGATTGGGGTTGTCATATCAACAAATGTTTCCTTCCGAGTGTCCGAATGTGGGGCGATCCATACTTAGGCCGCTTTGTAACTTTCTTTGTCCACTTGTATTTATTTGTAAATGCTCATTTTGTTTTCCTGGGTTCTAAGCCGCTCTCTTTTTGTAGGCATGGATCCAAATGCTCGCGAGGCTCACGAAACAAGCTTAATGCGGAGGCGGAGATAAAGCGGCGATTGCTCGGCTGGGAGGCTTTGAAGAAAGCTCGGGGATGGTGCCCCGAGCTGCAGACGCCTCGATTGTCGAAGAGACACATATCCGGAAGCTGCGACCTCTTACGCCGCTTGTTGCGACTTCCTCTGCCGTTGTTGCGGGCCCAGGCGGTGGTGCCTCAAAAAGACTCATCCCCTACTAAAAAGTCGCATGGCACAAGCGACCTCAAGCAGAGAAAGCGAAGGATGATCGCCCACCCAAACGGTCCGCTCCCACCGGGCGCATCTTGAAGAGTTTGAAACTCCCGTGGAGAAGAAGCGCACTGGCCGAGACGCCGCCCAAAGGACTTTGCCCGAGGTTACTCGGGAAAGAGGCCCTGTGGTTGGATCCGAGCTTTACCAGGATCTTGACCTATCCAAAGCTCGCCGGGTTGGTGAAGCAATTGCGACGTGATTCCTCTTGGGCGATCCTCTCGGTTATATCGATCATGTTCAAGTGGAGATTGGCGGGGCATATTAGCCTCGCTGCGGCTCAAGACGACTCTCCGCCTCAAGATGAGATTGTTGAAATCGAGAGATTTGAGCGGCGATTTGGGATTGCGGCTTCTCTGGTAAGACTTTATTTTTTTTTTTTTTTTTTTTTTTTTTTTTTTTTTTTGCTAATCATCCCTGTTTTCCACGCACTCGGTGCTCGTTAAAGCAGTGGTACTTGAGGTCATTGAGGCGCGATGCGAGAGGTGAGGAAAGTGACGACGCAGGTGGGAGCAAGCCCGATAAAGCGAGGTTACCGCCTAAAAGAAAGCTAAACACGCGGTCGGCGAGATGGAGAAGATGAAGGCAATCATGGAGGAGCACTCTAGATTGGATCTTGAGGTCAATGAGAAAGTTGCATCTCGACAAAGGATTATGCGGGGCGCGAGGAGGAGATCGCCCGCGTTGAGGTT